>CM027577.2:14667581-14872929 GCA_015852605.2 Populus deltoides
ATGCATTTTCTTCAGCTCCATTTCCATAACCTGGTGTTTAAGATTGATGCAAACGGATAAGAATCTTTCATTGTTTCAAGCCTGGCACTTTCAAATATAAAACTAACGTGGAATTGGTAAAACAACACAACACACAATAGGCGTCAATGATTTTACAGGAGAGTACCGTTATAAAACAATAGACAACAAGTACTGGAGACTGTCTTTGTCTCAGTCTGCAAATCACTACTTATGGATGCTAAGCAGCTGCAACCAGCAAATCACTGATAGTCTAACTCAAAGCTAAGAGCTAAAGCGTGGAAGATTCCATGGTTTCAGAAGAAAAACAGCATGTCTCTCGCTTCTAGGTTAAGATCATCTTCCATCGCCAGTTTTTTCCACTCATAGAATCCCTTTTATGAAATTTAGATGCTATGCTATAGATTAGATAACCCTTAAAAATGAAAATACAAAACAGGAAAGAGCCTTCAACTTCAAACCCCAGGGAAAGGATGAAAGGGTGCTTGAAAGTCAGCTATTAGAGGTGGCAAGGATTGCTGTTGGGAGAGCGGATACAAAAAGCATGAGCTCGGCTTATAGAAGAAGGTATCAGTAACAATAGGTTTTATTCCGGGGCATGTATCCTTTTCTTTTTTCAGCTAATTCACAAGGTTTGCAGCTTTCAACTTGCTGAACTAAAAGACAATTCCTATGGCGCATCCTTTTAGAATTTAGACAATCCCTCCAAGACCTTTTTTTTTTTAACTGTAATACCCGCTCCTCATGTGTTACTCTAAATAATGATCTCTGATCTGACACAAATTCTTAATTAACCATGCCATTCCTGCATACGTCATAGTTTTTTTATGAGCCATTCTAAACACATCATTTGAAGCTAGTATTGCTCTTGTAGCCTAGTTGCTATCACATGAGAATCCAATTCAAGTTTCCTACAACACTCAGTGATACACTGCTCACGAAAATGACAGGCAGCCATGTCAGGGTTATGTAAATCGAACAGCCACCATAGACTGGTTCGGATAAAGCCCAACTTTTCTGCTACAGTTAATTATTTCTCTGCTATCGTTAATTCTTTCTCACATCTATGTGGATCAGAGCTACAGCTATGTGGCTCTATAGATTAGGTTCTTTAGGCGCCTAAAACGACATCTCTTTATTCTTAGACATCATCTAATTCTAATCTTACAGTAGGCGATCACAATCCATCTGATAACCTTCAATAAGAACTAAAATACGAGAATTTCCCCTGATCTATCCACTAAACCCAACTGCATATTAGCCTTGAACTCAACATCTTTGTCCCCTTCATTATAGCGCACCTAATACTTAATCATAGTATATGATAATTAAGACTATTAACACAAAAACCAAATAAAAACAGCCTCAAATTCAGACATTAAAATTAGGGCAAAAAATAGATAGATTAATAACGAAAGCAAGTTGACTTACATCCACAGAGCCTTTCTTGGCAACATTAGACCAATCCTTAGCAGCCACACCAGTCTTCCAATCAAAATCAACAGACAAGGTCACAGTTGGCTTATGATCCGCCGCCCAAAAACACGCCATGTAATCCCCTGCTTCCGCCGCCGTGAAAGCAAACTGCCCTGATTCCACACGCTCTGAATAATGATAACTATTCCCATAACTCGATGTCACCTTAGAAAAACACAAATTACAAACTTTAAAATAGCCAGAAAAAAAAAATCGAGAAGAGAAATCATGGGTCTTTTTCAATATCTTACCCTGACAGTGAGTTTATGTGATTCGGGCAAGGGCTGGCTATCATGGGGGTTAACAATGCTGTACTTTCCAACAGTCATAGAATTGCTTTTGATGTCTTCTGATATGCATTTCGTGTGTCCTGACTCTAGCTCGAAACGGAGTGATTTTGATGGAGATGATAAAAGCCCAATTACAGTCATTATTACAAGGAGATAAAGGTTGAGTCTTGGGGTAATCATGGTGGTGGATTATGAGCTGAGTTTTTTTTTTTTTTTCGTTTGTTGAGAGTTTCAGTTTTTGAGTTTTTGGTTAATGAGTTGCTTTTTCGGTTTACGTTTGTTGTTTTGAAATGAATCGGGACCAGTTTTGCTAATCGGAGGAGGAGGTCAGACCAGCAATTGAATTATTGACAGCTGGTAGTATTTGATTGGTAGAGACACGTATTTAAAAAAAAAAAGATACAGAGCTGTCTAGTTTAGTTTAGTACACTGAGAGGATATACAGAGTGTATTGTATAGTGCGGGAATAATTGTTTTTTAAAATATTTTTTAAATATATTAAAATAATATTTTTTGTTTTTAAAAAAATATTTTTAATATTAACAAATTAAAATAATCTAAAAACATAAAAAAAAAAAATTTAAAGAGAAAAAAATATAATTTTAAAAAATATAATTTCAACCACATTTTCAAACATAACCTTAAACATGACACACTCTTCACTATGGGTCATATTATTATTATTTATTTAGAAAATAAGTTGATTGCTGATGTGTTTTTAAAAATAATCTACTACATGGATTATAAACCCAAGTAGATTAAATAAGTTGATTTTTTTAATTAGATGTTACAAAAAATAAGTAAAGATAATATACATACTAGATTTTTATAAAAAAAAGAAGCGGTTATAATAACTTCAAAAAAAAATCTCTTTTTTCAAAAGATGAAAAATATTATAGTTTAATTTTCAAACAATTAAATATGAAAAAAAATTGAATAAAAAATAAATAAACAAAAAAATAGATTTAAATTAATTCAAGCTAACATGATAAGTATGTAACATGAGTAATAAAAGGTGAGTCAACATGAAAAACTCACGGTCTATATCACGATATTAGGATAACATAATAAAAAATAAATTGAAAAAAATCATAGAATCTAGTTTTTCTTAAGGAAAAAACACAATGTTGAATGATAAAATGAAAAAAAAAAGTCAAACGAAACAAAAGATGTTAACGCGCATTAACTTTTCAAATCCATGATCTCGGTTATTAAACTAAAAGTACCTTACGTGGAAAAACCACTAAACCCAATCCCCAGCTAGTCAAATGTTAAATAATAAAATCGGGAAGAAAAATTCCATTACACAAAAAGATTGAAAACCAGATATAAGAATTAAAGGAATGAAGATCGGAATAAAATATAAAATAAATTAGAGAACAACTATAAATTCTTGATTGAATTGTGGAATTAAAAATAAAAATCACTTTAACAAGAGAAAAAAAATATTTAAAGAACAAGGTTTAAATTAAAAAAATAGATCATAAATTTGAATCAAAGAATAAAAGTGAAAACAGATAAAAGTTGTACAAAAAAGTAAAGGAAATTATATTCAAAACATCTAATCTGGAAAAACCATTAAGTTTAATTCCCAATCAATCAATGTTGAAGGATAAAATTAAAAAAAAATTAATTATATAAAATGAATCAAAACAATAGAAATTAAAATATCGAGGATCAAAATTAAAATATAACATAAATCTTATATTTAATTGAAGGGTGAAATTGAAAAAAAATCAATTTAGTAAAAACAAAATGAAATTAAAAAGAATGAGGATCAAAATAAAAAAAAGTAAGGTCCATTGGCACCAAACTGGACCATCGATAAATACATGTGCAGCAACAATATAACGAAAACACGACAACGCTTTCAATAACAAATAAAATGGTATTTCTGGACAATGAGAGGCGTTACACAAGCCACTCGAAAGATGCAAATGCCTCTCATATGCCCCGGGTGCCGTACATTCATGCCCACATTTTTTTACTGCCAGGCATGAAATTGCTCGTGTGTCGACTTTGGAATTACAAAAAACAAACAACGTGAAAAGCCAAAAACACCATTTGACATTAGGCTTGAAATTTTTTATTTTAAGAGTATTTTTGTAGTTTTATTATTTATTTTTTTAATCATTTTACAATATATTTCTTTTTTGCAGCTTTATCTAATAATGATAATAAATAAATCATGGAAAAAGATCTCCATGCTTTTTGAAGCATGTTTTAAGTATTTTCTAGTGGAGAAAAACACCTTAATACTGCTAAAGTAAACAATGACAACGAGCTTGTAGTTATATTACTTTCACAAGAGGTTTTATTTCCTTTTAATCTGCAAAATGGAGTTGATAGCTGGCCATGGACCCTTGGTTTTATTTTTCTTGTATAAAAAATTCAAAACATTAATTTTCGGTAACTTGTCTAATAAAAAAAGGTAAGGAAATATAGGCAATGAGTGTAATGAATGGAAAAACATTTTATATTAAAAAAAAAAACTAAAAACATTGAAAAAAACCCCATAGAAATGAAGCTTCTTTCTCTCTCAAAATGTCGAGTATTAAAAACTACCATTAAGGTATTTCACTCATCAGTCAACAAAAATGATTTTTTCTTATTAAAATATGGCCTGTTGAAATCTCTTTCTTTTCTCTGTTATTTTTAAGATTTTATTTATTTTTATATTTTAAAAGTGTTTTTAAAAAAATTAGAAATTTTTTTTATTTGCTTCAAATTAATATTTTTTGATGTTTTTATATTATTTTAATGTACTGATACCAAAAATAATTTTTAAAAAGTATATTTTAATGTATTTTTAAATGAAAAACAACCGCTGCAACTCCCAAACACCCAAACATTTCTCAACTTTCAACTTTAAGATTGACACGTCAAAAAAAAATTTCATAATAAAATTATAAATGTTAAAAACTACAAAAACAAAATAATAAGAAGAAAGATTTTTTACAGTGGAACGAGCAATAGGGTGATTAAAAAATAGGAGTGAACCATCTAACAGGTGGCTCAGTAATAAAAGCTTGAGACAAAGAGGTTTCCTCTTCCTATAATCTCAGGTTGAAGCTTTTATAGTTGCTAATATGATAGTCACTGGAGGTTTTCATGGTCGTTAACTTCAGGGGCCATGAGATTAGTTGAGGGGCGTGCAAGCTAGCCGGACATCCATGTTAATTAAAAAAAAATGTGAGTGTATATGTTTTATTTTAGTTTTATTGTATGAAACACAATGTAGAATTAATCTTTCTTTTCCCTTCAAACTCTTCTTTTTCTCTGGTTTTTCATTTATTTCTTTGCCTTTTTCTTTCTCTCCAGTTATTTGTGTCGCGCTTCCGATTCCGAAAATCGATTCTAATCAAAGACCGTTTAATTTATCACAATGGAGACCAGAGATGCAGTGTGGCATGGGATGATAATTAAAGTAAAAAAGGGGATAATAAGTAAAGGGTAAAAACAAGTTGACCGTTAATATTTTTCACAGTACACGTTAACATCAAACCTTTCATGTTGTCCACAAATTGCTTAATTTCATGTTAAGTACGAGATCACGATTTAAAACAAAAAAAAGCTTTCAGGTGCCTCGCAAGTCGCAACATCGTTGATGAGTTTTTTAGTCTTAATGGTAGAGATTGTGTTTTGATATATTTTTTTTATTTGTTTTGAAATGTATTTTTTATTTTTTTATATTAATATATCAAAACAATTTAAAAATAAAAATAATTTTAAACAATATTTTTTAAAACAATTTAGGCTAACAATATTTTGACTGCATTGTAAAACACCCCATTTACTTGATCTATTTAAATATAATACCTATTTGTTTACGCGGTAACTTTTACTTTTAAAGCAAACCGCATATTTTAACATGTTCGGTAATGGTAAAACATACTTTACTTTTGATGTGGGATCCATATAAAATAGGGTTTGAACCGCAGGTTTGCGAAAAGCAATTGAGAGTTGCTTCCCTGCATCCTGCGGACAGTGGAGAGTGACTCCACTGTTCAAGTGAAGAGTGGAGTCACTCTCCACTGTTCCGAACGGATCGGGTCCGGTCCAAAACTAAATGCATTGAACCGGGTCCGACTCAGTTAAAAAAATTTAATTTTAATTTTAATTTTTAATTGAGTTTTATTTAAAAAAACTAGAAGGAGATCGCTTGATGACGTAACATTTGCAAAATTTGATCGCAATCCCAATTTTGTTCTTGATGATATTTTACTTGATATTGTTATTCGTTTAAGAAACTAAGAAAATTTTAGTCCTTGTCGGATGGATTTCGTACATGATACAATTATAGATAGTTTAATTGAATAACAAAAAATATTTTATATAAGTATTATCTATTTCATAATATAATAGCAGCAGTTAAATTTACAATATTTAAATTAAAAACCATCAATATTAATATGTATCTTTTTTAATTATTTTATAATTTCAATTTGAAAAGTATTATTTTAATCAAACACATTAAATTACGTTTTGTTCAACCTAAATTTCAACCACAGTTTTAATCAAACATATATAAATACCATACCAACCTCAACCAAAAATACTTTAATAAAACAATTTTTTTCAAACCACAACCACAAAAAATACCATAATACTAAACACACTCGTATCAGCGTGTTCGATGTTCTGTTGTGGAGTATTTTTAAAAAGTGTTTTTTTCTTTAAAATAGATTAAAAAATAATTTTTTAAAAATTTAAATATTAATAAAACACTCAAAAAAATTAATTTAATATTTTTTATATTTAATATAGTCTGAAAATACGGTTTCAAACAAGAAAATAAACTGCCCCTGGAGAAATACCAGTTTGCTGACAAGAAACTAATCTCTTTTATTTTCAGATTATTTTGTCACTGTCGATACTTTCCTTATCTTCAATCCTTGATACCATCAACTGCACTCAAATTATTAAATATAACATATAAACACCCTTCTCAATAACAAATCTTATTATTATTATCTAAAAATATATTTAATAACCTTTTCTTTTCTAATCTTTTTGGTGGTTGTTTGGAAATGCGGTGGAAACTATTTTTTCAAAAAACTTAATTTATTTTTTGTTAAAATTTATTATTTTATATATTTTAAATTGTTTTCATATACTAATCTTAAAAATAATTTTTTAAAAATACAAAACTTTAATCAAAAACATTTTAATATAAAAAACACTTTAAAAACTATCAAAACCAAACTCTAATCAACTAGCACTGCGAAAGCAAAACAGCCAGCCATTTAGCACGGTGTGGCTAAAGACTCGTACGAATATCCAGTAACAGATTGAGAGTTTTAACTGATTAACACGAAATTATCTAATAATCCCTGTATTTTCAGTCATTATTCTAGAAAAAAATATTATTTAATTTATAGCCGTCGGATTTCTCAAACTTGCATATCTTCTAAGAACTTGATCAAATTCCAAATTCTCTGGCAAGAAAGTTTCTTTATATATTCAGTCAATTCCTTTCCCGGGGAAAAAAAAAACTCTTTTCGAGTTTGGTTTTTGAGATATAAGTAATTTTAATTGGTCCGCTCCTTAACACTATTTTCCCTCCCTCCCCCCCACCCCCCCCCTTGTTCAAAGATTTAATCAACTCGTGATCGTCCTATCCCTTATTTTCGTCTGGATTAAATAACAATGTGGATCCTTTTTTGTTGATCTGAAAATCCAATTAAAATCTTAGTGTTGTTGTTTTATTGTAAATGAAGAGGCGGCGATGAGGAGAGCAAGAGAGAAATGGAGGTTGTTAGATCTGAGAGTGGAGTAAGGAGCGAGAAAATAGCAGCGCCGGTGGCTCCAGTCATTGCTAGAACTAAGCGATTACAAGTTTGGTTTATCAGGGTTTGTTCCAGTATTCTTTTATGGACCTGTTTGGTTCAGCTTCTTACGGTTGGAGAGTTATGGCACCACAGTTTTATCAATATCTCCCCCTCCGTTAAACATCATCCTCTTCCCCTCCTTCCCCTTAGTAAGTCTGAAAAGAAAATTATTATTTTTTTGTCTTTATTTTTGTAGGGATTTATTTTTAATATTTAAATTATTGAAAAAAAAGGAACGTTGGAATTCTGAATTCTTATCCGGACATGGCAATTTGTGATCTTGGTTTATAAGAGGACGAGGACAGTTGAGATTACTAAGAGTGGGACTGGTGTATATATCATAAGTTGTAAGGTTTGGTGATTTGTTTATCTGCAATTTGGTTTTGGCTAAGTTGTTGATTCTTTTAGTTAGCCAAGTCAATTATTCAGTAAAAAGGGAAAAAAAACACTGCATTTTCGTGGGGTTTGGAGGTTAATTTCTGTTGTCTGAAAGGTTAAAGTATGGATTTTTAAAACATCTAGTTTGGTTATATTTTGAATTAATCCCAATCCCTGTAGCATTCATTCTACGTGTGGATTGCTGGTTTATGGTGGTACACATAATCTTAAGTTATGTCGATGATTTAAGAGTTTTGGAATTGTTAATCAATAAAAGTTTCTTTTTTGGCCTTCAACCTGTCTTGAATTTTTTTTCTAAAGTTCAAGTGCTAATGGTTGAGTCACGATTCTTGCTTCTCTGGGAGCTCTCGTGAGTGGTTTCATCCAGAAGTTACATCTTGGTAGTCCTTTCATAACTCTTAGCTTTCTCCTGTGACTGATTCTAGCTTCTGAATCAAAGTTCTTGAGTTGGTGGTTCATCATATACATCTCAAACACCTTCTGTTTGAGTCTTACATGCATCTGCATTTGCTATGATGATTTCTTTTTGAAGAAAAACATTTCTGGAAAAATACTAAAAAAGTTCTGTTTTAAATTGTGGTGGGACATTTTTCATGTGCAGTTAAAGCTTTAACGTATGGAATCTCTCAAAAGTCCAAGTCTTATTTTATGGACGCCATTAGGGTCTTTCTGTCTATCTCTGTAAATAAGACATTAAGAGCTGCAACTTTTTGCAGGAAACTATACAAGCAATGGTTATCTTAAAGTGTCCTGCAATGGTGGCTTGAATCAAATGCGATCCGCGGTTTGTACTTCTTCTTTTACTACTTGCCGTAATTGTTCTTCAGGTCACTAACCTGGCTAGTCTGGAATTTCAGATCTGTGACATGGTGGCTGTCGCCAGGCTTTTGAATCTCACTTTGGTTGTTCCAGAACTTGATAAAACATCTTTCTGGGCTGACAATAGGTATTTTTTCTGTTATTGGCATGCTTTGATATTTTCTTCTTTCACAGTTATTTAATATTAACTACGCAGATTCTTTCTGCAGTACTTTTGAGGACATATTTGATGTGAAACATTTCATTGAGTCACTAAGAGATGAAATTCGAATTGTCAGAAGGCTTCCAAAGAGATTTAGTAGTAAATATCGATACAAAGTATTTGAGATGCCCCCAGTTAGCTGGTCCAGCGAGGAATACTACCTGCAACAGGTTTAAATATTTTTACTAGCTTCTATTAGTGGAAAATATGTTTATATCTGGCATTATTTAACAGTTTGTTTAAAAATTAGTAGATAATCATGCAAGCTCTTTATCTTAAAGCTGGGTCGTTAGATATTGAAATTTAGCTCCAATTTGGCTAGTCAGATCAGCAGTTGACCTGTGAGAGCATCACTTAAAGTTGATTCAATGTAAGGGTCAACTATCTTTAGAATGAATGTTCTGATTCTCTCCCAAGTTTTGGTATGATCTTTTGGGGATTTGCTAGAACTGTCATGAAGATCAACTTTATGCAACTTAGTAACTTTCTGAGGAGTTCACAATTAGTTAAAGACTATAGTTTGCCAGAAATCATCTCCTCATCTCCCAGTTGCATACAGAGATTCCCCAGATACAGGATTTGCATGTCCTGAATTATGATGTATAAGTGGATGATGAATTGAAACGGCCATCTTCATATAGTAATTTTTTTTGTGTGTGTTATATGCTTGTAAAGTTACAGCAGATGGTGTAGAATTATTAATCAAACCAACTGGGTAAATGAGCTCTTAGAAAATCAATTGCAGAGGATGAAAGAACAAAATGAAGAGATTTGAGTAGACTGAGTATGGTAATTAGAAGACTCGGTTGATTCTTGTACTGAAGAATAATAGGCACAACAATGCCACCGCTGAAACTCTTGTGTAATAATGGATTAGGGATTTGGTTCTGATATATAAACTTTTAAAAGTATTGTTTCATTTATTCATCTTGAGGTTCAAGGCTTTCAAAGTACTTTTAAGCTATGGGATAGTAAGATAAATTAGCCTTTAGCTGAATGTATGAGTTATGATGCTGTTTCTACTTTCTCTTAGTAATACTTATTGTTTAATGACTTTGAACTGGTAATGCAGATCTTGCCACTTTTCAGTAAGCAAAAGGTGTTGCACTTCAATAAAACAGATGCACGTTTGGCAAACAATGGGGTGTCAATTGATCTTCAGAAAGTCAGGTGCCGTGTTACTTTTCAGGCACTGAAATTCACTCCAGAGATTGAATCTTTGGGGTACAAATTGGTTCGTGTTCTACATGAAAGGGGGCCTTTTGTGGCCTTGCATATGAGATATGAGATGGACATGTTGGCTTTCTCAGGTTGTACCCATGGCTGCACCAAGGAAGAAGCCGAGGAGCTCAAGCAGTTAAGGTTTGTTGTATTTGAAAATTGCCATTTCTTTTTTTCATTTTCGGTATATAGTTAATGATCCAACTAAAAGTCCTGTTCTAAAATAAACTAATGGTCTTCAATCTTCATCATTCTTATTCTGCTTGAGGTCTGCCCTCATTCAGTAGCTGCTAGTAGATACATAAGTTGAGAAAGAGAATCAGTAAATTGTAGCCATTGCTAAATATTTGACAAAATAACTATTTTATAATCGCCGTAAGAAAGGTTGCCAACTTTGAGGCAATCCATTTTTTTCATCTCTTTTGTAGAGATGTATAATAAATTTTTTTATTGCATTTTCACATTCCGTTTAGGTATGCATACCCTTGGTGGAGAGAGAAAGAGATAGTTTCTGAAGAGAGGAGATCACAAGGTTTGTGCCCATTGACTCCTGAGGAGACAGCGTTGATTTTGCAAGCATTGGGTTTTGACAAGGACACACAGATATATATTGCAGCTGGTGAGATATATGGCAGTGAGCGGAGACTTGCGGTACTAAGAGCTGCTTATCCAAGGATTGTGAGTTATTAACCATTCTCTCTGTTGTATTATTCAAACACTAGCAGGTCTGGCTAATGCTTTGCAACAATCGGAAATGTCTCGAAGAATATTGGTCAGTACATGTTGAATCCCATCTCATTGATTGTTGCTTGTGGTCCATTTGCCAATGGGCCCACATGCAAACTGATGGGTTTGAATCTAAAGTAGCAGGGCAGTTGGGTCTTTTGGATTTTTATTAGAGCGATGAACAAGAGAGGACCTCTTTTAGGGCCCTATCAAATGGTTTAAGCTGACTTTGGAATATGCATGTCCACAATAACTAATTCCATATTGTTGAAACTAGTTAGTTATCATTTTGAGTGCATGTTTGCATGTTTCTTCTTGATCTCAATGCCAAAGGTTATTTCAGGTGAGAAAGGAAATGCTATTAGATTCAGGGGAGCTGCAGCAATTCCAGAACCATTCATCACAAATGGCTGCACTCGATTTCATGGTCTCAATAGCCAGTGACACTTTCATCCCCACCTATGACGGAAACATGGCAAAAGTTGTGGAAGGTCACCGCAGGTACAAACACCGTTTCTCTCATGCAGTGTTTATCTTATATCAATTTACCATTGAAAAAAGTCATCATTTGAAGCATCTTGGAGAGTTCCTGATTAGTTTTTTGTGCAGGTATCTTGGGTTTAAGAAGACTATCCTGCTAGACCGAAAAAGACTTGTGGAGTTACTGGATTTGCATCAGAATGGGACACTTACATGGAATGAGTTTGTATTTGCTGTTCGATCAGCACATGAGAAGAGGATGGGACAGCCAACTCGACGTAGGGTTATTGCAGATAAACCAAAAGAGGAAGATTATTTTTACGCAAACCCTCAAGAGTGCCTTTGTGAGGGAACAAGCTGTGATGATTTATTAGGACCTGGGAATTCAAGTTCAGTTCCGTGATTGCAACAAATCCAAGCACACCGAGATGGTGTTCTACTTAATTTTTCATAAGCAGTGTGGTGCACGTACCGTGTGACTTCCATCAATCCCTAATTGACCCACGTATACACACCTTAGATATTTGTAAGGAACGACAGACCAGAATCCTTTGAGTGCCCATTTAGGCTATCAAAGGCTACGCTCTTCAATTTTTTCTGTTGATATATTTATTCATTTCTTCTCCTGCTAAAAAGTTACACCTGTAGCCATTTCTCTGATGCAATGCTTCAGAACAATGTCTGTGAACTTACAGAAACAATTTTCAGGATAGGCCCAGGAAAACGGTGAAGCAAGAGTAGTGTAAATGAAAGAAACGGATCCTTTTCTTGCCTAATGCAAAGTGAAATATACAGAAACGCCGACCTCAACTTTGCATGCAAATTTCAGAACCTACTTGGCATACAAATGCCTTTCCGTTTCCTTGAACTCTTGTTATATCAACTGTTTCTAAAAACATACAGGGTGTGCCGACTGGAATAATACATGCAGCAAGAGAATTTAGGGCAGCAGAACTATCTGAGTGCATTACTTGGATATGAATACAACTAATGTGCGTGCCGACTACCAAGGATGTTCTTTCTTGAGAACTTCATGAAGGGCGTCCAGAAAGTAATGGCCTCAATTTCTTGACATATGATGCCGTTTTCTACTTGGACTCCCAAAATATGATTTCACCTTGCTCCCCAACTAGACCAAGATCCTTGAGCCTCCTCTCCTGGTAATATTCCAACTCATCTAATTCTGATTGTCTCTGCTTGAAAATCTCCTCAATTTGCTGCAGCACCTTCTTTTCCCCTGCTCTTATTCCAACTGCAATCTCAAGCCTTGGGTTGAGTTCTTCTCCTTTTAGCTTCTCATCCTACATTTCACACTTGTATTTATTTACTTCACATTTTTCGCAATTAATTGAACATCAGAAGAAGGTATCTATTTTAGAATTTGGAAAGTATAACTGCAAAGGAACAGGGGAAAAGGAAAGGCCCTGTGTGCCAAGAGAAGTAGATTGCTCTGAATCATCTGAAAAAGGAACTTAATCTAATTCTTTCTTGATCAAATTGTGCATTAGACTAGCTTTATTTGAGCTCAAAATCCTAGAAGCATCGTCTCAAAGATGAACATAACTTGTAACCAAGGAAAAAAATATATGAGTATAGCTTAAGTTGTTCCATAATGCTCAGTTGCATTACTACTTAAGGATACTATGATAGAATCTCAAAAAGATTCTCTCATAGGAAGCATGTTGAAATAAACATAAACAGGTGTCAGCAAACTTGTGTCGTGAGCCATCACAAGCTCTGCTGCCTATAGTTATGCAGATATTTGTATAATGATTTATTCAAGCTTAACTTGGTGACCTTGTTAAATGTTCATGTAAGATATACAAACACTGCTTCCTATATTGAAGCCAAGCACACAACATGGACCACATAATAACAAATATCTTATCTGCTTGGATGAAAAATCACCTCTTCAATGGTGGTATGATATCCAGAAAGAGCAGATTTGCAAGCATCTCTGACCACTCTGCATATGAGCTCCTCGTTGGCACGGCTTACTGGCAATTCGAGATGGCCCCATATAGTGTTTCTGAAAATAGATTCCAAGAGGAAAGAATCGGTACCCCCAAGTGCTACCAGCCTCAGATATGGAAGCAATGTTGGTGGAAGAGGATTGCCTAGAACAATGTCAAAATCTGCTATCTCACCCAGACCATTTGTCTCGGCAATATCCAGCTTGTCACCGAAAAATGGGTCTGACTCAGATATCTGAAGTGTCAAGGTATACATATTGCGGTCTGACTTTGCTTCTATGAATCCATAGTCCACAGCCAACTCAGCATTGCTCATGTTTAAATTATATTGGATAAGTACCTGCAGAACATCCCTCCAACTTAGTCATAATCGATAACAATAATGACAGGATCACAAATCAATGATACGATTAGGTCTTTTTTCTACTAAACTCTCGAGGAGTTGTGGGTTCCTGGTGTTTATGTGGAGACTCCTTTAGCTAATTCCTCATGCATTTTTAATTATTTCCACTGTTTTAAAACCCTCCAATTCTGTTTAACTCCCTTCCCACATAGATGTAGATATAGATAAATGCTTTAAAGTTTTGCAAGGATGTCATCGAAAATACACATTCAGATTCATTGCAAGCTAAGGATACACGCAAAGTGATCGATGTCTCTAAAACCTTTCTAAAACACCCTTTTTAAAGCTTCAGTAGAAGTATTTGTTGGAGTACTTCACCTGCTCACCGGCCTTGAGTGAAATGGGGGACCGCAAAGAAAATATGAGATCTCTGGAGAAAAGACCTGCTCCTTTAATCTCATAAACACCATCTTCTATGGTAATGTCTGGGCTGTGGTTGACCTGATCCAAGAGCCAGGTTTGCAGAAAATTACACTTAAGGAGGAGGGAAATCATAATAAATTAGCCAGGACATGTTGAAATTGGATTTGCTTTTTCTTTTTATTGGTGAATAAAGCCTGTGTATAGAAGGTCGAGGCTTTAACATTCTCGAAAACTTTTTAGGGCAACAAGAGCTGCAAACTTCTGAGCTGTATATTTTCTTCACTATTTCCCTGTGATGATTGGGATTCGTGTATCAACATTGCTTAGTTATGCTGAGCTAAAATCAGAACGCTGTGTGCAAGTAGGATTCCGTGAAGTAAACTAACTGCATGGCTAAATCACACGTTCTGAATTGCTCAGTGAAAAGGTTAAGTTTCTATTTGCTGAAGTATAAAACAGGCTCCAACCTAACCGAGTTCTTTTCTAGTAAAATACAGGCACTGATAAAAAATCGAGGCCATTTCCAGAAGATCTCTTCGTTATTTCAAGCAAAACCAGCAACTAGTACACCACAAGTATTATGTACATTGTACGCTTTAACTAGCTACTGAAAACTGACTTGAAGAAAAAGAAGAAAGAGCTTACCAGGTCTGCCAGGGGGATCAAAACAAGGTTTTGACCACGAAGACGTGAAAAAGACCTTGATCTGAGAATCCCAAATGCCCAAGAGAAGTCATCCAACGTTACAGGGGAGGGAAAGAGCTGCTTATGAGGGCCAAGGATTTCTTCTTCTACTTTCAGAAATTCACGCTGCAGATAGCTTTTCACACCCAATGTCGTGCTCAATAGCTGGGTTCCTGTACTTGAAATCAAGAAAAGCACAACGATTGGTGACGAAGACAAAACAACAGCGAATAAAAAATGACAAATCTAGCATTAGAAAAAAAATCATAAGAGTATCTATGCATAGCATAACAAAATGCCAGATAGGAGTGTCGATTGTACCTCGAATTTCATCTAATTTTACACGGAACTAAACAGTTGAATTTACAATACATATCAAGCGTCCTAAATTCCGAGTTCTTGATATGGAACAAACAACTCTTTATCATTTATATACACATGATCAAGATGAAGCTAACCAAAGTATCAATAAATAGTCTCATTTTTTATTCCCAAACTATAATTAGCAAGCTCTAAAGACTAATATAGCACTAATTCGACAGTAGTTAAGACAATATAGGATTATAAACTAACGTAAAGACTATACTAACCTTGAAGTTCAGCAAGCTCCTCTTCTGACCTGCACTGGAATCCATTAAAACCACATTTTATCAACCCCAAAATCTCAATTCAAAAAACCATTTAGTTAGTTCAATAAGAAAACTCCGAAACAATGAAAGCCAAACCCAACCCACCAAAATATAGTGGAATTAGTACTTTCGGGAAGGACATCCAAATAAGGCCTCCAAGTCGAATCCTCCTTTAACTTCTCTCTTATCAAGAAAAGAGCCACGGATACCCAAGGCTTCACTCCACCGCACACATTCCCTATCTCAGAAGCAGCTACTACATCCGGGTTTATCCACAGCTTCTTTGGTATCTCCAAAACAACTTCATTTCTTGAAATATCTCTCTGTGCTACCAGCCCCAGGCCTTGAGGCACCAAACCAGGCCTTGCAGGAGTCTTGGCTGATACCACATCTTGATCACTCAGCCACTGCCAGAATGTTTGCACTGCCGCTGCAGCAGCTGCTGCTGGTGGTGACTGAAAAGAGGTTATAGAGAGTGGTTTCTTGAAATGAAGAGATGGGTTCTTGGTGAAGAAAGTGGAGTTTTTGAAGGGTTTTGAAGGAGAGAGTGAGAGAGTGAAGTGTGTGGCCATTAGGACAGTCGAGAGTACTTCCTTCAGTTAATGGGATAACGAGAAAAACCGAGTTTATAGCTAGTGGTTAATCATAGTCGAGGGTTTGAAACGGTGTGTCGTTTAACTGCCTGGGAGACGTATCAATTGCTTAAGAAATGAGATGTCGTTTATCAGTCACCCGGAGCACATGTCGTTTTCTTTCTTCGGTAAACTAATATTACTAAAATTACACTTCAGTATATATTTTAATCCTTCTTGTGCCATATGTTTTATCTGATAAAGTTGTAGTTTTGAAACCCAACTCGGTGATCGACTCGGTCTAGTGATCGAGTTACGAATCAGATGAGATAACCCGGATCAACTCAAAAAAATTAATAGAAAAAAATATTATTACTGACAGGCGGGCCGGTTAAGGAGGAGGAGCTCATGTGGGCTCTATTGCCAAATTGACCTAATAAGGTGAAATTTGTCTTCCCCTCTGATTTGAAAATTTTTTGATTAAGTTCAGGGCACATAGCCCTAGACAATGGAGCATAGTTTTGAAACCCGGACCGGCCCAGTGAGTCGACCTAGGCCTGGGATCAGTCCGGGTCTAAGTAAAAACCCGCTGGGGAGTTGGCCTAGTGAAACTAAGGCGACCTGGGTAAACCCAGCTGAGACCCAACCTTTTTTTTATATATATACATAGACATTAAACAACGAACGATCTAGAATGAAAACCTAATTAAAGAAAAAGAAACTTACCATTCCATTCCATTAAGAATTTCCAACAGTTAAGAATTTCCATTAACAATTACTATAAATAACAATATTCAACAGCCGCAAACAAAAACTTACCATTCCATTAAGAATTTCCAACAATTACTTCTGAAATATCGAGCTATTCCAAAAACCCTAACGCTAAACAATACAATATATCAAAATTGGTAGAAAAGATTGAATTACCTCTCAACAACACCAACAGAATCACCTAAGCTACCATTTCCACTAAAGCTATCCTCTCTTTCGAACTGATAGATAGAAGAGCCAAAGAGTAATTGATGAGGGAGACCCAGTAACTTAATAATCTATTAGGAGAAGAATACACAACAAAACCAAGAAAATTTAGGTTTTAAAAGCAACCCTAAGAAGAAGAGGAGGAAATGCAGGCAAAGAGATGATAAATAAAGGAAGGATTTTAATAGATCTATATATAAAAAAAAGAAGTATAAAGAAGAAGATAAATAGAGTGAAGGAAATGAAGAGGCATTTCATAAGTTCATAAAAAAAAAACTTACTTTGTAGAGTGAAGAAGATGGGTTATATTATTGGTAGAGTGAAGAAGTTGGGTAACAAATTTACCGTAATAAGTTTTTTTTTGGGTTGACCCGGGTCATCCCATTTGACCAATGACCCAATCATTAGACCGGGTCGACCATCGGGTCGGGTTTCAAAACTATGCAATGGAGAGTAGTCTTCCCCTCTGATTCAACTTAAGAAGAATCTTGTCCTCGCCTAAGGCATCTCCTTCATTCCAAAGGCTAGAAGTCTGCTCTCTTTATATTCGAGCATCTATTCACTTTCCTTTTTTTTTTGTTGAGATGTTACCTCCCTATCAAAATTATTAATCATAAATGGGTTCAAACAACAACGAATTTTCTTTTCTTTACCCCAAAAGATTAAATCTTTCACTGATGGAAAATAATTAGTTGGTGAGGTTTTTCAAGCTGGTGCAAGGGCACTTGGTTGCCACAATGGGGGCGAGTACTTCTGGTAATTATGAGAATGAGAATGGTAATGATGAAGAGGAAAGAAAAAGAAAGATTTCAGATGAGGATTTGGAGAGGCCATTTGTTGAGTACTTTTCAAAAATGTAGTTACCTCCAAAGATTAGATCATACAGACTGTTCTTGCCTTTCTCTATCAGGAAGGTAGCCGGGTCTTAATCGGGTTTACTCAGGTCGACCAGCTAGGTTGACCGGGTTTCGCTGTGCCAACTCTCAGATGGGTTTTTTCTTAGACACGGACCAATCCCAGGCCCGGGTCGGCCGGGTCCCGGGTCGACCCGCCAGTCCGGATTTCAAAACTATGGATAAAGTATAGGGTTTGATAAGGAACCTAAGGGGTATATACGTAATTACCTGATACATCAAAGTAAAGTTGCTTCGTGAACAGCAAGGTTATTGGACACGTGCCAAATTTTATCTGGAAGGACACTTTGCACGTGCTTTATGTCCACTTGCTTTGCATGCAGGGGCTGGTGTTGTGATTGGTGCCGGGATCAATGTTGTGCATGCACACAATACAAGCAATTTAGAGTCATTTGTTGTATAATAATGGACAACAAGTTCATACACGCATATGACTGTGAAGACGATTTTCCTTGATTTTTTCCTTTTGATTTATTTTATATCCCAACATGTTTTTTTTTCTTTTTCATTCAACATATTTTAATAAAAAAAATTACTATTCTAAGGTAACCTCTCGAAATTTGCATACCTATAAAGAAAAGAAAAGACGAAAAAGACAAGTTCCCTGCACCCAAGAAATGAAAACAAGATGAAGAAATTGAACAAATATTAGAATAATTTATGGGACGGTATTCCGTATCATGAACACCTTAAATAATGGATGGCACAGCAAACCAAGAAAAAAAAAACTATACCTTAATAAGTTGATTGATTTGATTATTGCATGCCCTTTTCGTAAGTACACGTTTTTTATTAATTGATTTTTTTTTTCTGGGATGAGTTTTTCTGAAAGAAATTTGAAGTCTCCGACTCCGTTTACAAGATTAGAGAAAAATAAAATAAAATATTTGTAATTAGGTTTACAAATTCTCAGTGCCAGGCGGCCGGGCAACCATAGTAGTAGGATGTAATAATTTCAAGGTAGATTGGCAGGTATTAGAAAAATCAGGGATTTTTGTATAGGTTTTAAAAGATCTTTAAAATAAAATAAAATAAAGCTTAGGGATAGGTAAATTTCTTACAAGTTTGGTTGTTTTGCAGGTTTCTCTTTTCTTTTATTTATTTATTTATTTTTTTAATTTAGAAGAACAAATTTAGAGGTGGGAATTTTCTTTGTTCTTCTTTTTGAATGGTTAGTAGTTTTATGAAATAAAACTAAAGAAAAAAAACAACACTTTGATTGATTGCGAGGGCGGTGCAAATAGAAATGGATAAAAATTCAATTTAGAAAACAAGATACTATACTCCAGAACGTTATTACCGAAAACCTTGAAAACGTGTGCCTCTCTATCTAAAAGAAAAGTAGGAAATTACCCATCACATCGTCACAAATCACAATAAGTGGGCTGAGAAGCCGAAAACAAACGGCCTCCGGGCCTGTATCAGCCGACCTAGAGAGAGAGAGAGACTCCATTTTATGTTCAATGTATGTTCTTAGAGAGGATAGATGGAAGATCTATAGGATCTTGGGGTGCCCTTTATTTAATCCATTCATATTGCACCATGCGTACTGATATAAGGATCCACTTGATAATTTTATTCTTTTCTAAAAAAAAAGAAAGAGAGAAGAAGAAACAAGTAAATTACTGACACCCCACCCTGCTATCCGGAGGCACAGCCATACTTGACTGGAAAAGGAGCAGGGAAGGGAGGCACAGTCTTCAAGGGAAGGGGTTGCTACTTAGCCTTTTGTCCATACAAGTCCATTCAAAGGCAATATTAAATTTACGGTACCAACCCTTCCTCTCTCGCCAGCACCTCAACGTTTACAGATCCTTGCACATTGAAGCGCGAAAACACCTTTTTTGCACGTTCTCCCTGTTGTTATATAACTTTTACCTTCGAGACAAAGTTTCTATGCACAGGAGAGAAGGAAACTGCTAGTCGATGTGACTGCTTCCACGTCAAAAAAGTGTCTACTAAGAGTGTGTTTGGTATTGAGGTTGTTGTTGTGATTGTGGTTTGAAAAAAGTTGTTTTATAAAAAGTACTTTTGTGGAAAATTTATTTTTGGTTAAAACTGTGGTTAGAACTAAGGTTAAGTAAAAAGTAGTTTAATGTGTTTGGTTAAAAAAATGCTTTTCAAATTGAGGTTATAAAATAATTATATATATATATATATTGTTTTAAATGTGATTTAATTACCATTATTACATTATTAAATAAATAATATTTTATATCAAATACCTTAATACAATTTCATATATATATAATATATCATGGTTTTTAATTTAAATATTGTAGATTTAATTATTATTCATTATTCCACAAGTATTATGTCTCATGTTTTTCTAATTTATGTAGTGTCATTAAATAATATTAAACATTATTTTTTAGTAAAACACAATTTTAAAAAATTAAATTTTTTCCGGTCGGACTCGCTGAATAATGCAAAAAATTCAGCTGGCACTGTTCACGTGAACAGTGCCACGTGAATACTTTCTCGGGTGAATTATATAATTCCTGGCGTCATCTGGCAGCACTAGAACAGTGCCCTGTAGGAGAAGGGGGAGGGGGGGAGGCCCCCCCCCCCCCCCAAAACCCCACCGTTTGAACCATAAAAAAATTATGGGACCCAGCCAAATCTAAATTTTTTAGTTTCTCCCCCCCCTTTTCCCCTTTTTTTTTTAAAACCCCCCCTTACAACCCCCTAAAGTTCTGTTTTAACCAAAAACAAATAAAAAACAGAGTTTGCGAAGGATGATAATTTAATAGAACGCCACGCATGGGCGTTGAAATGGGCGTTGAAACATATAATATTTTTATTATTTTCGGGGCTTTTGCAAAAAGAATACACGACTGGCCTATTTCTGTCTCAGGGGGGAAAGTGTTTCCGTACCTGTAGCCCACCACCCACTCCTTAGTTTTTTCTTTCATTTGAAAATTCTTGACAAGGAAAGGAGAAAATTCAACAACTAATTACAGGATTACCTGATGCTAGATACCTCTAAGGAGTTATATATATACATCTGATGAAACCTCCCACCCATCAAAGCTGCTTTCAATGTCATTTTCTAGTTGCTTGATCTAATCAACAGCATCCCTTCAAACATCCATCATATAGATTCTTATTACAAACGGATGGCTAGGTCCTCATAGCTACTCTCGCAAGATCAAGCAGCAATATTAATTACCAGCTACTACTAATCAAACACCGTTTCATATAAACTGTTGCTGCTGCTACGTACGTACTATACACACAAAACCTGAAAGATGAAGTTTGGGAAAGAGTTCCAGGTCCAAATGGTGCCTGAATGGCACGAAGCATACATGGACTATGATTTTCTCAAGACCCTTTTGAAAGAGGTACAGAGTTTCCAGCTAAGAACCAGGCCGCCCGCAGCCAATCCAGTAGGCCTAAAAAGAAAGCTCTCACTATATAGAGCTTTCAGTGGCCTGACACAAAGGACTAGTGACTACACCTCTAAGAGCCCTTCTTCTCCTGATATTGAAAAACAACCTATTTTGGTGAATTCTGTGAACCTCGATGGATCTCAAATCTACCAGACTTCATTTCTTATGCCTACTGTCGAAGGAGGAGAATATGAGCTTTTGTTTTTCAGGAGGCTTGATGACGAGTTCAATAAAGTGGACAAGTTTTACAAGTCTAAAGTGGAAGAGGTATTGAAAGAGGCTGCAATGTTGAATAAGCAAATGGATGCTTTGATTGCTTTCAGGATAAAAGTGGAGAATCCCACTGGGTGGTCTGATAGAACTGCAGATATGACTCGCCTTGCTTCAGATGTTGCAGCTTCTACTGCTGCATTGGCAGCTTCCACTCCATCTGGAGCTAGATCAAGCAGTAAGTTCCCCTAATTGTGACTACATCTATTGCCAGTGAGCCTTCAAAAGCATTTTTTTTTAATTTCAATAATCTTTCTTAAACTTGCTAATTTATTTGAAAATCCTTCCGCTTAATGTGCAGGAAGAGGTCTGCAGTTAATGGATGTGATTGATGAAGGGCAAAGCATGCACGAGCGATCAAATGAATCAAACCATGATAAAGTAGAGAAGGAAAGCGATAACACTGGTCAGAAGGGAAGCGATAACACTGGCCAGAAGGAAGTACAGAAGCCAAAGAACATGATCAGAACCTTTAGGCCTGCTCCACTGGAGATCCTAAACAACGTGAAGATTAACAACACACTGGCGACACCTCGCTCTACCATAAAAAACTTCCTTAAAGTTCCCCAACAAACCGAACTGAGATTCACAAGGGAAAATCTTAGGAAAGTCGAAGAACAACTCAAGGGTGCTTTTGTTGAATTTTACCACAAGCTTCGCCTTCTTAAGAGTTACAACTTCTTGAATACGTTGGCATTTTCAAAAATTATGAAGAAGTACGATAAGGTATATAAATCATCCCTCGAGAATCCAGATTTTGTCTCCCATAACTTATATTTTAATCCACAGGAGAGTTTGAATTTTTTCCCCTATTCGTTTTGCATAATTCTGGCAGATTACCACAAGAAATGCAACTAAATATTACATGAAAATGGTGGATAGCTCCTACTTTGGAAGCTCTGATGAGGTGAGCTTAGGTTCCGTTTCATAATGTTGAAGGATACATTCAATATATATGCTTTTAATCCAAGTACATTTGCTTATAGAGGATACATTCTGTTGATCAATGCCTTATTTAACTTGCAATATACATTCCATCACAGGTTACCAAGCTTATGGAAAGGGTTGAGGCAACATTCATTAAGCATTTCTCAAACTCAAATCGCAGTAAAGGCATGCGCGTCTTAAGACCAAAAGCGAAAAAAGAGAGGCATAGAACAACATTTTATATGGGTAAGATACTAATAGATACAAATTAGGATTTGGTTTGCAACATGATTTCACGCAATTTAGTGTAACAAAGCCGTCTTCTTTAGATTCTAGATCTTTTCAGGGTTGTTATTGACTAGTTGATAACTCTGAGAAAATTTTCAGGTTTCTTTTCTGGCTGCACAATCGCTCTGCTGATAGCCCTTGTTTTAATCGTGCATGTCCGCAAAATCATGAATGAGACAGGAAGAATCTTATACATGGAAACAATGTTTCCTCTTTACAGGTAACACTATTTTTCTTTCAGCATAGGGTCTACAATTACTTTCTACTTCTATCACTCAGTTCAACCTGAACAACCTTATCCCAAAATTTCGTTTGACAACCTGTGTTTGCAGTTTGTTTGGATTGATTGTTCTACACCTGCTCATGTATGCTGCTAATATATACTTTTGGAGGCGCTACCGAGTGAATTACTCCTTCATTTTTGGTTTCAAACAAGGAACCGAACTGGGCTACAGACAAGTGCTTCTTTTCAGTTTTGGAATTGCGGTACTAGCTCTATGCAGTGTGCTCTTAAACCTTGACATGGAGATGGACCCTAAAACGAAAGATTACAAGGCGTTCACAGAACTTCTCCCTCTGAATGTGCTAATAGTAAGATTCTTACAAATACTCGTTTTTTTCCCCTTTGTTCTCTCTCGTTTTCCCCTTCCACCTTCCATTTTTCGCGATTAAACTGATATTTTGCTTTCCCTGCAGTTCCTCCTCATCATATTGCTCTGGCCATTCAACATGTTTTATCGCTCGGCTCGCTTCTTCCTCCTCACATGTATCTTTCACTGTATTGCTGCTCCTCTCTACAAGGTGAAAATTGGTGGCAGACAATCACAAAATGTAGATATGGAAGCTGGATTTTTCGTACTAATTTTCTTGTAAAATTTTTCTTCTGCAGGTAACACTCCCTGATTTCTTCTTGGCAGACCAACTAACTAGCCAGGTGAGTTATCAGCCTAGGCTGTACTTCGGTAGTTCAAAAACCTGTTTTTCAGAAGTAATAGAAAGCATCATTATATTGATGTAGGTTCAATCTCTTAGAAGCCTGGAGTTCTACATTTGCTATTATGGTTGGGGAGACTATAAACACAGACAGAACACTTGCAGAGGCAACACCGTCTTCAAAACTTTCTCATTCATCGTTGCTGTGATTCCGTACTGGTCTCGCCTTCTTCAGGTTTGCAAGCAGCTAGCCTGGTTGTCTGTGTGTCTAACATGCCTAGCTTTTTAAAACTCTCAAACACAATCTTTTGATTGAAACGTGGAAGCAACGGCCACCAATAGAAATCTTATCATCAAGTTTTCCTCCTCGTTTCAGTGCCTCCGACGCCTATTTGAAGAGAAAGATCCAATGCAAGGATATAATGGATTGAAGTATTTTTTGACAATAGTAGCTGTTTGCTTGAGGACAGCTTACAGCCTTAACAAAGGAGTTAGTTGGAGAGCAATAGCATGGATTTTCTCAGCCATTGCAACAATATTTAGCACGTATTGGGATCTTGTTTTTGACTGGGGGCTACTTCAGCGTCATTCTAAGAATCGATGGCTGAGAGACAAACTCCTTGTCCCTCACAGTTCTGTGTATTTTGGAGCCATGGTACGTAGCAAAGGGAAAGAAGAGCAGAAAGGGAAAGAAGGCGACCTAAATTTGATAAATATCAACTTGTCATAGAATTAAATCGCTCCTAACAGTGACCTTCACTTGATTTACAGGTCTTGAATGTATTGCTGAGATTTGCTTGGCTGCAAACAGTATTGGACTTCAGGATTACTTCCTTGCACAAAGAAACCATGATTGCCCTTGTGGCCAGCCTTGAGATCTTTCGCCGCGGCATGTGGAATTTCTTTAGGTAACAAAAATCTTACGCGTATGTGAAAAATTCAAGATCCGTGATTAACAAGAATCTCTAAATCTTTTGGTTGAATTGTCGGTCAGGTTGGAAAATGAACATTTGAACAACGTAGGAAAATATCGCGCGTTCAAGTCTGTGCCTTTACCTTTCAACTACGTAGAAGATGATGACAGCGATGACTGAGCTACGCTGCAACATTTGACAAGGAAGAAAACAAGATGAAGCAAAATAAATAAAAGAAATCTAGCGGGGTGGCAGAGGGATCTAGATCGCATTTCTTGTAAAAATGTTACAAAAAGAGGTCTGGATTCGATACCTGTATGGAGCGTAGATTATCTTTCTGCAAATGTAGTCGTATTCTTTGATTTACTTTCAATAAAGTCCAAGATTGTAAAGCAATGCCATCCATGATTGTCAAAATGACATCTTTTCCATTTTATATTAAAGTGGACCAATTCTTTCCGCGTCGGAAGCTGTACGGATAGTATATTTAGCAAGTCGCATGCGAAGGTACTTGTCGGTTTTCCACAAACGGCAGCTCTGATAAATTCAAATCATGAAGGCTCTTCTTTCCACGGACCTTCAGCTAGCTACGGTAACTTTTCACTCATCTTCAAATTCGTGTCCTCTCTTTTACATCTCCCTTTCATACCCTCCTTATCAATCTAAACATCTGAAAAAGCCTTCGCCGCCAGTGCTCGAGAGATAATCCATTGCGGGCAAGAGAACAAATCAGAGATCCGTTGAAGTAGTTCTCATGTCATGATTCTTCAAGGCATTGATAAACTTTGAACCCTTTTCATATCTTGCTCTTTGAAATGTACCACAAGATAAGATGAACTCTGAAGCCTTTTCATATCCTCGAGGAGCCTTAAAGAACAAATTAATAAATCTAATCAATTACTGCTTTTCAATTTGTAAAAACAATTTTTCATCCTCACCACTTTTCAGGCGAACTGTTTCTTCAAATTGCCGCGAGTATATGTGGTTAGGGTAGCTTAATCCCGCTTATTTTAGAAAAGGCACCATTCCCCATCAAGGAAATCAAAAGGTGTTGGCAGTGCACATCATCCTCAAAGCAATATCATTTCCTCATGGAAGTGAAGTCGAATACAATGATTGCTCATCTTCATGATCAGTCATTCTTGTTGATCAACAGAATAAAGTCGTATTTGATGCTTAGTCATCCTTGTCAGCATCGGTATCATAGTAAGTGAAAGGAAGAGGGACTGACTTGAATGCTCGATACTTGCCAACGTTGTTCAAGTGCTCATTCTCCAACCTGATGGAATTTGACCCATTTCTCAAAGCACGAATTACACATTAAAAATCACTGGAGAAGACTTCACTTAAGACAATTTTTTAGCCCGCTAAGGTGTCAAGACTTGTATCATTGTATTCTACAGGCAACTTCCATTACCACAGTGCTTTAGCGACAGACAGGTGTTGGGACAGTTTAGAGGAACACAGGAGAACTCAAATGATTTAGAGTTTAATTCTTGATCCTTAGTAAATGGAGTTGGCTACTAAAATTAGTTTTTATCCAGAGCCATATCAATTAGTGAATAGATGATACATGAACTAGACGAATGCCTATCATAATATCAAGAGTGACAAGTATCTAACCATCTAGTAGGTGATCGAGTGGTAAGAGTTTGGGATCAAGGGATTTGCTTTCCTTGTGGTTTTAAGTTCAAGTCATGTGGTTGTTAATATGATAATCACTAGAGGTTTAATTGGTCGTTAATTTCAGGACCCATAAAATTAATCGAGGTACGCACAAGTTAACCCGGATATGCACGTTAATAAAAAAAAAAGAAAAAAAAAAGAGAGTGACTCTTACCTGAAGAAGCTCCAAATACCGCGGCGGATTATCTCTAGGCATGAAATTGTAGTTAACGCGGCCATTTTGTGAATACTCTGCAAATTAAATTCTATGACCATTTGCATCCAAGCAAGCCTCAGAACTAAATTCATTATCTGTGATGAAACCTCATTAACATATTGGATCAGCAGCAAGTCAGAAACTGCAAAATTATGCCACATGTTTTAGTACTTGACCTTACCATAGCTGCAAAGTAGACACTTTTATGTGAAATCACAAGTTTGTCTCTCAAAAAAGCATTCTTCGATTTTCTTCTCAAAAGCCCCCAATCTACTGCAATATCCCAGTATGTGTTCACAATTACTGCAACAGCTGAGCTGATCAATGCAAATACCATCCATGTCCTTCCCTTCTTTAGTTCATAAGCGGTTCTAATTAGAACTGCAATAATCGTCAAGAAGTATTTCAAACCATTATATCCGTGCACTGCATCTTTCTCTTCACACAATCGACGGAGACACTACAAATTATATGCATCATATGTTAGTATATTTTCTAATAGCTAGTGATTCATTTAAGAAGGCAACTTCAAACGTTTTTTCTTGTCATTTTGAATTTTAATAAAGGACTGAAATGGAATTGAAGTAAGAAGTTTAGTCAATAGAAAGGTCTTTGTCCTCGTTTTGTGCATTGGTGCGCATGGGCAGAGGGTATTCATAGTCCTTTTTGTTTGCACTGTGATTATGCAAACACAAGGTGAATGGTTAATTGGATTTGCTGCACCTCTGGTGTTTAAATCAAAGATATCACGGTTAGCAATTGCAACTAAAAAGTAAAAGCCCTCAGTTCTTTATTGCTAGCAATGTTCTAGTTTCACCAATCCCACCAACTCCAGAACAGCATGTTTTCTTTTCAGAGTTGGTCCAGGTGACTGGTTGGGAATTTGAAACACGGAACTGAAACAGAACAGTAGTCAATGGCACAATTTTATCTTGAGCAGGCAAGTTCCAAAAATTATTAGAATGGAAATTCTTAAGAGTGAACTATCACACAATGAAAAATATTTGTTGTTCAATGGCCCACTTTGATTATGAAAAAATGAGGACCTTTCCCGGTCAAAGCTGCAGCTGAGACATCATTGAAATGCTAAATTTATAGTAATCAGGAGTCTTTTCTAGTTGTCCCAGCTGCAAAACTGACATATTTAATGTGAAAATCTCATTTTATTAACTTAGTGAACTCTCATAATCCTCTCAAATAAACTGATGCCAGAACAAATGTATTCCAAGAGACTCATCGGTCCACGCACACTTTTCTCAAATGTTTGATTTGATACTTTATCACCATTAATACTATCGAAAATTATATCACAGGATGCGGCCAAAGTTTGGACATGAGAAACGAGTAGAGAAAAGAAGCGTTACCTGCAGAAGGCGGAGCCAGAATGGTACTACAGCAACAACAAAATAGAAAGCATTATAGGCACCATGGCTATGACATTTGTTTTGCCTCCTGGAGTATTCCCCTACACCATAATAGCAAATGTACAACTCGATACTTCTTATTGCTTGGACCTGAGGGGTCAAACAGAGGAAAACATACCATCAAAATGTAAGAATTGTAACGTTTACTCATCGTTGCATGAAATTTTTCTGTAAGACATTAACCTGGCTGGTAACGTGGTCTGCCAAGAAAAAATCTGCAAGTCTAACCTGCAAACGTTTTCTGTCAAGAAACTTTTCCATCTCACCTTTAGTTATATCATCTATTTATTGATGTTTAAAGCCTTTTAACTTTGTTTACCTTGTAAAGCGGCGCACAAATACAGCGAAACAAACACTGAACAAAGAAGAAACGACTTGAACGATATATGATGTTGAAAGGGCAGAAGATGATGGCAAGAACAACCTATATACAGAAATACGTGTATGGAGTTATACAAACTTTAAGTCTTCAAACTATTATCCCGTTTACAATGAAACCATAGTGTAATGCAAAATATCAAGTAATTTCCAAGGAGCAGTAGTTTGTCCGCTACATCTCGTGTAGAACATTTTAATAAAAGAAGCTGTAGCTTCTAGTAGAATCTTACGGTGACTAAGCCCAAAGGAACGAGTTCGGTGATTGTTCTGTAATTTGAAGCTTTAGAACCCAAATCCAAGTGTAAATTTGCCAGGAAGCTGGATAGTGCAAGTACTGCAAGACCAGTGCCCAAAAGGAAAACGTCTCGATGTCCCAGCTCAGTTCCTTGCTTGAAACCAAATATAAATGGGTAATTGACCCGATACTGCCTCCAGAAGTATATGTTTGCCGAATAAATGAGTATATGCAGGACTATAAAAGCAAACAAGCTGCATAAAAACATAGCCTGGCTAAATATTTCTCGAAAATTTTAATCTGATCGGTTAAAAATGTAAATCTTCATGGAGGTTTATGGCTTGCACTTGCCTGTAAAGTGGGAAAATGTTGACCATGTATGAGGCACCTTCAGCCTTATCCATAAGCTTTCGAGCTTCTATTCTCAAAACAACAGCAATCAGAAGTGCAATTGAGCAACCAGAAAAGAATCCTGAAAATAACAGCAAGAAATCTGAATAAATCAGTGCAGGCCACAGAACCATGACACCTAGTCCAAGATGTCACCCCAACCTTGCAAATCCATTACAAACTCAATGTCATCTTGGTACATAGGTATGATATGACATCTTTCAGTTACTACTGTTTACTTGCCTGAAAAGAATGTTACACTGTGCTTTACCCTTTTTGCTTTTGGCCGCAAAGAGTCCATACCTTCCCTCCGATTTGAGTTTGCAAAATGCTTGATGAAGGTAGCCTCCACCCTTTCAAGGAGACCATTCACCTATAATAACTCAAGATCATCAACTAGTTTGCAGTCCCCCCCCCCCCTCCCCCCTATCAAATAGTTTTCCAGATTGTTGGAGAAGAAAAGATGTTCTTATAGAGAGAGACTTTGCTAAATTCAGAATTTGAACTGGGAGAACACTGATTTAATTGAAATGTAGCTCAAGTGCAGGGGAAATATTTTGTTCATTGTCAATGTGTAAAATGAAAACAAGTATCCTAAATACAATATGTCCAACTTCTGTGATCTTACAACTGGAAGATGGATGAAACAACAACGTACCTCATCAGAGTTGCCGAGGCAGGAGTTGTCCACTGTTTTCATGTATGATCTAGAAGCTCTCCTTGATGAGATCTGAACTATTGCGAATAAATCATTAAGAAGAGGAATTTAAGCAAGAATATAGTTTAAAACTGCTGAGAATATGTTTTCCCGCCTCCCGCCTTCCAATCCCCTTAAATAGAACAGAAAAAGAAAAATGCAGAACGAAATTCTTCCTCTTGACCTGTGGTCAATGTAGGTTGATAAGTACTTGGAAATGTGGAAATGTAAGAGAAGATTAAATCCTTTTAGGTAAAATTCTTGACCTTTTCATACTTCTTCATGATCTTTGAAAATGCTGCAAGGTTCATATAACTGGTTCGACCATTTGCAAAACAAATAAACACACAATAAGTAGAAAAACATCATTCAAGAGTAGAATTTGTGCAAATCATTGAAAAACTTCCACCTGTAGTGCTTTAGAAGAACAAGTTTCTGGTAGAATTCGATTAGTGCAACTCTCAGTCGCTCTTCAACTTTCTTCAGTTCCTCTTTCTTGAAGCTCAGCTCTTCTTCTTTTGAGTCCTTAAAGACACCTTTTATGGTTGCTAGTGGAGATTTAAAAGTGTTGTTAATCTTCACGCGCTCAAGGATTTTCAAAGGATCTTCGTTGTAGTCAGTGAGGTTGTCCTTCTCTTGGTGAGCATTACCATGATCTTTGGCTTGCACTTCAATTACTTCTGGACCACGAGTAGACTCTTCTTGGTTACAATCAGTTCTTCTATCCAGTTCACTGGTCAATTCCATATGCTCCCTTCCTGCATATTGGCACAAAATTAGAAATCTAAACTTCTCAAGGGTAGGAAGTTATTGTAACTGTGATCACAGGATCAGAGATGCATCACCACTCTGTTCATAAGAGGATTTCTCCAGCTGAAAATCGTTACTAATCTCAACTCCGTGTTCAATATTCATATCCTCCACTCCTGCAAATAATATTGCACATAATACTGAACTACATGCCTTATTAGAATTATATTTGAATTTGCGAAGTGTCATAATGATTTGAGTCATATAGATAACTTAGATATAATTTCAAATCCAAGATCACAATATCTTGGTCCGTCGATAAACTCAGTCAAGATTTTAAACTCAGGCTACCAAAAATCCTTCAGTTATTAGCTACTTCCCAAATTCTGCTCTTTAACCAACTCAAAACAACTAAAATAATTCTGGTTTGTTTTTCTGATCTCTCAAAGGCTTCTTTGAAACTCAACTACCACCGTGTATGTGCTCTCATACCTGAAGTTGTATCTCTGCTTGGACTCTTCAAGGGGTTTGTGGTAGCGACACCAGTTGTATCACTTTTCCTCGCATCAGAGCCGTCAAAATGAGGGTTATCCACCTTGATCCGCAAGGCAATCAAGGCATCCATTTGCTTATTCAGCAAAGATGCTTCATGCTTCATCTCCTCGGACTTATCCTTGTAAAATGTGTTAACGTTGTTGAGTTCTTCATCAAGTTTCTTAAAGAACTTCGCCTCTATTTCGCCTCCTTCTTCAGACTCCCTCAGGAACTCAGTCTTATAATATAACTTTCTAGAACCCTCTTCAGGCGACGCGTTAACATCTATAACTTGGTCCTCAATATCGCCTTTACTGGAGAGATTGGTAGATTGCGGGTTTAGTCCACTGAAGTGTCTATGCGAAGTTAATTTGTGCTGCATTGCTGCTCTCAAAGGTGTCGAGGGCTGCCTGCTTTGCTTGTACTGCAAGATCTCTCCCAATATTCTTTTAAGACCATTATAATCCATATAAGCACCAGTCCATTCTGGCACCTTTTGTTGCTTGAAATGCTTTCCGAACTTCATCTTTCGCTGATCTCTTCCAAATCCACCTTCACTTTCTTAATTATCTGTATTCGAAATTCAGCAAAACAGATTTAGGAAGAAGAAGAAGAAGAAACTCTCTGGATTTATCTCTTAGCTTTAGATTGGCTAAACATAAATTAGTGAAGAATTACAAACTGATTCGACAACAATTGAAACACATTCGTTGATTACTTCAAGAAACAATCAAGATAAGCTAGCTAGCCAAAATAGTTTCTGAAAAAAAAAACAGCAGAGAGAGAGAGAGAGAGATTGAATACTATTAGTTGATAATTACCTTTCTATCTTTTGATGAAACAAGAATGAAGCCGGATGGAATTTTCCAGACTCAGCATCAACACTGCCATTGAAGATTTCTTAAGTGTGTACATCTCTATCTCGATCTCTCTCTTCATGCAGAGGTGCCATCTTATAGGTGCCCTATAAAAGCTGCCCTCTGTTACACTCAAGTTAGTTATGCTAAAAAAAATCCGATGCTCCAAATACCAATGCACTCGTCTTGTTTCAAGCGATCAGACCCGTGATTTTGAAATACAGTGGACGCGACCTCACATGATTGGCTAAAACCAAAGCGGAGAATGTATGAAGCATACACATGGAACAGAACCCCTTAGTATATTATTATATTATTTCGGTGCAGTATGGTTTCCGCTAGTGGCTTGACACGTGTATTTCGCGGCTCGCTTAGAATGTGAAACGTCTCTTAAGAGGGAGAACGGTGCTGCAGTCGGGAGCATTTTTCGACCGTTTTGCTTTGAGGAGAAATACATGTCAGAGATTGAGATAACTCCAGTCAATCTTCTTAGATGCAGCAGCTGCCTTGCATGTGTTGTATGGTGTGTACAGGATTATATCTCCCTTGAATTGCTCTTTGGGTGTGTGTGTGTGTAAAATTAATTTTTAACTGTGAATGTTAATACAGCTAAAGTATACCTTCATAAATTTTCAGAACTTCTGAAATTAACGACCATATAAATTTTTAATAACTCTAGATTTATAACATTTAAATTGCTACTATATTTATTTTAATGTGTGCTAGGTCAATCCTACACATTTCTACTATGTGCTAACTGTTATTGATATATTTTTATTTTTTTGGCTTGATTTTTACCTTCTTTGTGCTTGTTTGTGCTATTATTATTATACATATATAAAGCTAAAACATGTGGGGAAATCACTGTTCATCAAGACTCATTGCATTATGGATTGTAATAGTGCTAAAAAGGACACTGTTCACCGAGACTCATTACACTATGGATTGTACAATTTGTGGGGGCATTGTGTGCTGTAGCCCCAAGCACAGACACTTGGCCCAAGGGCAGTCCATTCTTAGCCACAAAAGTTCCAAGGCTGTAGGGGGAGGGGTTGTGCCCCAGGTTGCGGACACTTGACGCTTGGGTTGTCATACCCTGTGCCGAGGCCATACCCGCGAGCTGGTTGTCCAACCTAGCTAGCGGGGTCTGCTGGTAAGACCCTTTTAAGTTGGGTCAAGCGTCGAAACCCAACTATCTTGGATCTGGACGCAAACCTCAAACCCAAAATAAACACTCACAGGCCTGGCCACGAAAAGAACTAAACCTCAAACCCAAAATAAACACTCACAGGCCTGGCCACGAAAAGAACTAAACCTCAACCCTATTGGGTCCGGTCACGAACCCATCCCCCTACCGTCTTAGCTCATGACAGCAAAGAACCCACACCCAAACGCTCTTGGGTCCGGACATGGACCCAGCCCCCAGCCCCCTTAGGTCCGCACTCCAACCCTACCCCAACCCCTTTGGGGTCCAAACTGGGAAGGACCTAGACCCCTTATGTCCGGACATGGACCCAACCCCCTACCCCATTGGGTTTGCACTCTGACCCATACCCAACCAATTTGGGTTACGGATAAGGAAGGGCCCACACCCAAACCCATTTGGGTCATGACTAAAGCCTGAGTGGCTATGGTAGCCCCAACGCCACGTGGCGCTGGTTAGCCCAACGCCACATGGTGCAAGGGCAACCCAAATGCTAGGTTTCCGCTTCTCATTGTTATTATAATATTATTACTTATAATAAAAATTCTAATATTCATACCACAAATCATAATATATTTAGTATTCATACTATTAATTATAAATAGAATAATAATATTTATAGCACAAATAATACTATTTTTTATATTAATATTGTAAATTTTAATAAAAATAATAATATTGTTAATGCAAATACTATTCATTATAATAAAATAATAATATTTGTAACACCAATTATACTATTTTTAAGAGTAATACTTTGAATTATAAGGAAAATTAAAATATTTATAACACAAATTATACTATTTTTACTATTAATACTTTTAATTATAATAAAAATTAAAATATTTATAACATAAATAATACTATTTTTTATATTAACACAGCCACCCCCATTGCCACGTGGCGTTAGAGCAGTGCAAGACCCATTGAGCCAGGGTTATAATGCTGAACCTAAGACAATCGGGCCCTATCTCAGACCCAAGATCATCAGGCCATTTGCCATGACCCAAATGTGTTGGCTCACCCTAAGCCACCCCTTATCGCCATGTGGTGTTCGGGTATGTACGTGGGGTTGGTGCCCCCTGGCTCACCCAAGCTCTCCCAAGCGCCACATGGCAGACCTGAGCACCACCTGGCGCTTGGGCCATGGTAAAAGGCCAATTGGCTATTACAGCCCCAACACCATGTGGCTCTCGGTTAGCCCCAGCGCCACATGGCGCAAGAGCAATCCAAACGCCAGGTTTTCACTTATTATTATTATAGTATTATTACTTCTAATAAAAATATTAATATTTATACCACAACTGATAATATTTTTAATATTCTTGCTATTAATTATAAATAAAATAATAATATTCATATAAAAAATAGTATTATTTGAACTATAAATATTATTATTTAACGCAAATACTATTCATTATAATAAAATAATAATATTGGTAACACCAATTATACTATTTTTAAGAGTAATACTTTTAATTGTAAGAAAAATTAAAATATTTATAACACAAATTATACTATTTTTGATATGAATACTTTTAATTAAAATAAAAATAAAAATATTTATAACACAAATAATACTATTTTTTATAGTAATACTTTTAATTATAATAAAAATTAACATATGTAAAATCCTTCATCAAGACCCAATAGAAATGGGTCATGCAAGACCTATTGGGCTGGGGTTATAACGCCGGACCCCAGACAATCGGGTCTTGCCTTAGACCCCAGATAATCGAGCCCTTTGCCATGATCCAAATGTGTTGGCTCAACCCAAGACCCCATCGCCATGTGGAGCTCGGGTTTGTACGTGGGGTTGGCGCGCCCTAGCTCACCCAAGCACTCTCAAGCGCAACATGGCGCTCGGTTCTGATTGATAGGGAAGGGTCGTCTTATCGCCACGTGGTGCTAGGGCAGTGCAAAACCCATTGAGCTGGGGTATAACGCCAGACCCAAGACAATCAAGCCCTACCTTAGATCCAAGATAATCGGTGGGGTTGGTCCATAACCCAAATGTGTTGGCTCACCCTAAGCCAGCCTCATCGCAACGTGGCGCTTAGGTGGGGTTGGCGTGCCCTGGCTCACCCAAGCACTCCTAAAAGTCACTTGGCGCTCGATTTTGATTGCTATGGAAGGGTTGCCCTAGCGCCACGCGGCGCAAGGTCAGACCAGACGCCACGTGGCGCTAGGGCAGATCAAACGCCAGGTATCCGCTTCGTATTGTTATTATAATATTATTACTTATAATAAAAATATTATGATTTGTCTTATAATTATTTTTATTTTTATTATGATTAAAAGTATTAATATTAAAAATTATATTGTTTGTTATAATTATTTTTATTTTTATTTTTATTATAATTAAAAGTATGTGGGTCTGGACGCGTCCACGCCCGCTCGTCCACATCCACCCCGAAGTTGGGTCTGGACGCTTCCCCGCCCAATCCCAAGTTGGGTCTTTCTTTATAAAAAAAAACTATGGATTGATACAAATCATTCTATTTAGTCTTTAAGTTTTTGAACACCAACACAATTTTTTTTTCATCATGGAATATTAGCTTAATCATATCTTTAGGTTTTATTACTTATCTAACATTGATTTGAAATTATAACACTATCAAACATATTTATTTTATAACTCGTGATAGCGCGCGAGTATATCATCTCATCATAAATATTTATTTTAGCTAATAAGAAAATTGGGCGACTCGGGAAACTTTCTTGCCTTCTCTATCTTGAGTTCAGCCCAGCCCTGCCTTTAAGAATCATCAACTCTCAACATCCTTGCAAGGTTTGTGCGTTGTGAACAGTCAACGGTGACATCAAATCGCTCTTTTAAGAAACTAATCACTTTCAATTTTAAAAGTGTATGGAATTGTCAAGATTTTAGATTTTAGAAGACGAAAAACACGGTATAGAAGGGTTCAAAATTTTTGGATATGGAATGCTTTCACTTTAAATATGAACATTACCAAAATATTAAAAGATCCAAAACTTTTCTTATTATTAAGCTAGGCCCTAGATCCCCACTCCAAATAACATTAGTTCATGTCCCAATTTGTACTATAAATAAGCCCACATGTCTGGTTAGATTAATTATTCCAGCTACGTGTCATCATTAAAACGTGGGGGCCTGCCTCTGTTTCTTCTCCTTCCTTCCTTCCATCTGCAGCCATGACATAAAAAAGAAAAACAAGAATATGCAGTAACGACTAGATCCAGAGATCGGAGAGCCAAAATTGCCCAGTCTGGATTTTTGGCGGGGTCGAACTGGTATTCCGCCACCATATCCGTGTTGTGCCATGTCGACAGGGGTACGTCGGGGAAAACCAAAGAGTCCAAGCATCACAGATGAAAGCACACACTTGACTCAAGAGCTACATGCATGTTCAAAAAAGAAAGGAAATAAATGCACATGCATTTATACAAGCTGTGTGAAGGTCTTTGCCTTCGTACTGATCCATTGGCCACAATACCGCATGAAGTCTACATATTGGATTTTTTTCCCCTACTCTTTTTCCTCCCTTCGTTTCACATTGTGTATATTAATATCTCCTTCAATAGGGAAGGTAAATTTTCTCATAAAAGATTTAAGAGGGGAAAAATGTAAAAGAACAACTAACACAATGCATTCCACATCCCACAAGAAAACCATTTATTCAAGTTCTTAACAGCTACATAAATTTCAACCATGGAAATAGAAATTTAAATGCTTAGCTATATAGGCTATCAAAGGAAGCCATTTCATAGCCAGTTTACTTGACCAGATTGTTTAATTATTTCGCTCGCCATTCTTCCCCCGGTCACCACTGCAACAGTAGAAGTGCGGCAGCTTAACTTGTCCACAGCTCCTGCAATCAATCAATTGCAGCACATCACTTACAAGGCATTGGCATACTGTGCTCATAGGTGAAATATTTAAGGAGCTGGAATCAAACAGGAATCAAACACAAATGCCATACTCGCAGTAGTTATGAGAATTAACAATGGGTTTGAAATTGAATAATGGATAGATAGTATATGAGATTAAAAGGTAACTAAAAATAACAGAAGTCAAAACTGAATTTATTCATTGTCATGTCCTTGTTCAAGGCTTCATGGTACGGAATTGTTTCAACTTTGTTTAATCACTTTATAAGACACTCCTTTTGTTTGAGATCACGGACATATAACATGATTAGTATAGCTCAGATCCCTTGTGACTCATTTATCTATTAACCCATAAGTTAAAATGCAAAAGAGAGAAACCACAATTCTTTCTTAGTTGCTGGATGAGCAACTTGTACTGTTAACTGTTTTATTTCAATTTCTCTACGTTTATCTTTTCAGATTTATAATATAAGACTGTCAAGATTTTGCTTCATATAATGATTTCCATAAATTGCCAACAACATTGGCAAATCCTTACTTGCAGCGAATAATCACTGGTATTGGTTTCAAAGCCTTTGGCCCATTTCGTATACCTCTCTTATGGGGAGTAACCTGCATGACGATAAAGATTTAAGAATCACTACTGTACATTGAAAGAAAAAAACAAAACATAAGCATGAAAAGAAAATCAAAAACCAATTTAATGAAACATAAAAAAACACACTGGAACAGATTTCAGTGTTTAAAGCACCATATTCATGCATACGAGCAGTTACTGTCAACCTGATAATGGATATATAATGAGCTATTCATCAACAGACCTCACAACTGAAAGAAACTATACAAAATAAATTATCAAACAGCTGGGAAAATGAAATGCCTGTGGAAAAAACTCTACAGGCCAAAACATTAGATATGTTGATTGCTGAAAGCAAAATCCCCAATAAAAAGGGACAATATCTGACAATATCCAGGTCAACCTCATCACACTCTAAATACAGAACCAAAACAGTTATTGCAGCAAAATCCCCTAATACCCTTATCACATCAAATATGAAACCAAACCATAAGGAAATAAAGCAAGAGAAATAGCCATTTTCTTCTCAGTAAACATTAATTTCTCTGGCAGACTTCCGACTCATTTTAACTAGCAATCCCTAATATGTAGTTGAGTAATGCTATAGTGCAGAGAGGTTTTCCTGCAGGATTAACTTTTAGATGTGTTGGGTCATCAGGTTCCAATCGCTCTTTTTACATAGATGAAAACACAGCAGTGGGTTCTTCCCTAATGTTATACCTCGTTCTTTATGTTCTTTAATAAGTTCTCAATTTGGGCCTTTCAAGGACAAGGAAAAAAAAACTGCAGAACTTAAAATTCAGTCTTAAAATAAAACAATCTAAAATGGCAGCTCCGAATCCTCTGAACGGTTCTAATCAGACAGCAGTCTGTATATAATGTTAATACACGAATGACCGGTTTCCGAAAACTAAAACAATAATCATAAGAAGTACCGTCGCACTATTATTTCAAAATTCAATGATAAAAAAGAAAGAATTCTTAGGCTTTCAAGTCAGATAGGCATCCATTCTAAAACCCTAAACCCTAATTATCACAAAAATCATCACAGGTAGTTTAAACCTAAATCCTAAACATCAAAGAGCACGTAAAAAAATAAATCAATAAAGGCATAGTCACCGGAAAAAAGCAATCAAATGCTTAATGCTAAGAAACAGAAATGGAGCGAATAACTTTACCTTCCTTTTAGGAACAGCCATGAGTTCCATGGACCCACCAAAAGAAAAACCCGGCAACCCGAACCCAGAATTGCTACTGTTGCTGCTGGTGTCTTGGTTTGCATCGAACTCGGGTAGAGTCAATTGTGGAGACGCAATATAGCTTTCTAAGGCGCCATCCAAAGGCCGAGCCATGGCTGGAACATGGGCCCACCTCCTGATTCCTGACCTGCACCCACTGTTGCCGCCGGCAGCGCATTTTAGCATTCCCAGTCTCAACGCCATTGTTGCACGAAAGAAAAGTGATAAAAACCTTTCAGTTCTGCTTGTGTTCAAGAGCGAGCGGCGGAGATTTATTAAAACTTTATACGGTGTCGTTTCTTCTTCTTCTTCTTTGTTTTTTCTCTACTTTTATTCTAGGCTATGTTAGTTTTCATGGCATTGTTGTTGATAATATTAAATTTCTTTTCTTTCTTTCTTTTTTCTTTTTTAGAATTGATATTCAATTTCTTGGTCATACATGTGAATGAGCATTCTGGTAATTCGAAGAAAAAATTTCCAATTCATCAAATGTTTTTCCAAAATTTCCAACCTAAATTTTATTTTTTATTTTTTGAATTAGGTTTTTCCAGATTATATTTAAGAAAATTCAAAAGAACAAATCCTATTTTTTTTCGAAATAATTTGAGTCTTTTTTACCCAATAAACTTTAGATAGTCTGAGCTTTAGACAATTTTCTTGTATATTAATTAAAAAATATCTCAAGTGATTTAGGGTACCTCGGAATTGTTTTCCCTTTACTCAATTTTTTTGGAATTTATTTTGGAGAATTACCTGAATTTTCCATTCTCTTAGAATTTTCAAAAAAAAAAAAAAACTGAATTATCTAAAAAAAATCATATAATTAAAAAAAAATGAACAGTACTCGCTCCTGGTCACACTTTAAATAATAAAATTTTGACCTTGAATATTCTTACTTTATTTATGTATATTCAAGGAGAGCAATGCATGTTTTTTTTATTTTCTTGAGATAGAAATATAATTTCTTGAGATTTTTTTTTATTTTCAGGATAGAAATATAAAGTTATTTTTTTTTATTATTGGATCCTTGATTTTCTATACATTTAATTTTCCAAATTAGTTAGGATATATGTGTGTGCTTGTGTGCTATTTTTTTATGTCAAACATTTCAAAATTACAACCAAACAATGCGAATAAAAGAAAATTCAACAAACAAGTTTTTTCCTCCACATTGTATGCTTTAGGTCCGATTTAAACTTGTAAAATTTCATAAAATATTCTACAAATAATAATTTATTCACAATATTTTTCAATTATTTCAATTATTATCACCATCATCATCTCACCATGATCGTTTTTTTCACTATCACCATTATTCAAACTAAAAGGCCTAGCAAGATCAAACCACATATTATCATACCATTACTTTCTTTTTTATTATTATTAATTTTTTTTTTCCATCGTAACTATATCATTATCATCTCTTTCATTAGAATCTTACCATCAATTTTCTTTTATCAGTAATATTGAAAAATATTTTATATATAAAATATTCTATAAAAAAATAAATTTTAAGCCAAACATCAAATTACACAAAAATTATTTTATAGTAAAATATTTTCCTCAAAACAAACCAACCTTGAAAACCAAATAATTTTCCTTCGGACGACTCCCTTGAGATGTTCCTAGTTTGGGTTGGATGCTAATTTCGGTCTGCCCTTTTTGACCTTTCCGCCATCTGCCGACTACGTGGTGAATGTGTAAATAAATACGTTTTAAGTTTTACCCTGCGGAAAACGAAATGAACCTCTCTTTCTATATAGCATAGCACCCTCTTTCAAGAGAGACAACCCTCTCCCCGTTCTTCTCTTCGCAGTGAGGTGAAAATCGAAACTTCAGAGATGCAGAATTGAATTGAATTGAATGGATCTGAATTCTTCCACAAGGAGGCGATCACCACCGTCGGAGGACACAGATCAACAGCTAGCCCAAAACTCAAAAATGCAAGCGAAGAGATTTGGATCCAATGCGATCACGTTCACCCAGATCTTTGCTTATTGCTTGGTAGCTTTGCCAATAATATTCGCAATATCATTGATCTTTAGACACCCGTCGTCTGATCGAACGATGGGGTTCGCGGATGCTAGAGTTCTTGAAAACAGAGGAGTCAAGCAGAATGGCACGCCAATTGGAGCAGGCGGTGAGTTCACATTTGGAAATTGAGTTTTTAATTTAAACCATTTCGAGGTTTCTTAATTGCCAGGATTGTTTGATTTATTCGAATTCATGACTTGGGACCTGGTTTGAAAACTGTCGTGCTAGCTTTAGTGATCCGTGATTTGATACATTGGATGATTGCATTATTGTTTTTTTAATTGTAATTATAGCTATCTAATTGATTAGGAGAAAACGCGGTTTCTAACTGTAATTGCGTTAGTTAAGGATCTGAATTTACCTTCTTTGTCAAAGCAAGAACGCCCTGGTCTTTTTTTCGTGGACCACAGCTCTCTTCTACAATTACTGTTACTGCTGCATTTCAAATTGAAGATTCAATATCCGTGTAGAAAGTCTACGCATATATTATTCAGTTTACTACCCAGTAAAGGATCGGAATTATATGTCTTGCTCAGTTGTTATAACTTCCCTTTTCTTCTCTGATTCGTTAGGCTCGGAGGGCGTGTTTCAGCACGCTGACAAGTATAATGGCAAACTGCTTGGAGGGCTTCTTGCGGATGGGTTTGACGAAGCTGCTTGCACGAGTAGGTACAGTTCATTTTTATATCGCAAAATTTCTCTCCATAAGCCTTCATCATATCTCATTTCGAGACTCAGAAGCTACGAGGATCTTCATAAACGTTGTGGACCAAATACTCAATCCTACAATAAAGCCTTGGAACAACTCAAGTCTGGCAACAAAATAGGTTTGACTGACTGTAATTATATTGTGTGGATATCTTTTAGCGGCTTGGGCAACAGGATATTATCCCTAGCTTCAACATTTCTTTATGCTCTCCTGACAAATAGAGTCCTGCTTGTTGACCAAGGAAAGGACATGGCAGATCTCTTCTGTGATCCGTTTCCTGATAAATCTTGGTTGCTGCCCGGGGACTTCCCTCTCATTGATCAGTTCGACAGCTTCAATCAGAATTCCCCTCACTGTCATGGGAATATGCTAAAGAATAATGCCATAAACTCTTCAGCAATGTCAAAACCATCATATTTATACCTCCATTTAGTTCATGATTATGGCGATCATGATAAGCTTTTCTTCTGTGATGGAGAACAGTCTTTTCTTGAAAATGTCCCTTGGTTGATCATGAAAACAGATAACTACTATGTTCCTTCACTTTTCTTGATTCCATCTTTCGAGACAGAACTGAGCAACTTGTTTCCTGAAAAAGGAACTGTTTTCCACCACCTCGGACGGTACCTTTTCCACCCTTCAAATCATGTGTGGGGACTAATAACAAGGTATTATCGAACTTACTTAGCCAAGGCTGATGAGAGAATTGGCATTCAGATAAGAACTTTTGATTCAAGACGTGGCCCCTTTAAACACGTCATGGATCAAATTTTAGCTTGTACTTTGAAAGAGAAGTTATTGCCTGCAGTAGACATGCAAGACTCCGTTGTCAATCCTTCTGAAAATGCCAAATTGAAGGCGGTTCTGGTGACATCCTTGCTTTCAGGGTATTCTGAAGATTTAAGGAACATGTACTGGGAACATCCAACCATGACTGGGGAAGTCGTTGGAGTCTACCAGCCTAGCCATGAGGAGTTTCAACAAACAGAAAAGCAGATGCACAACAGAAAAGCCTGGGCAGAAATGTACCTTCTCAGTTTGACTGATGTCTTGGTCACAAGTGCATGGTCAACATTTGGCTATGTGGCTCAAGGTCTTGGAGGTTTGAGGCCATGGATCCTGTACAAGACCGAAAATGATACAGCCCCCGATCCCGCTTGTCGCCGGGCCATGTCGATGGAACCTTGTTTTCATGCTCCTCCCTTTTATGACTGCAAGGCTAAGAAAGGAATTGATACAGGTACACTTGTTCCTCATGTGAGACACTGTGAGGATATCAGCTGGGGTCTAAAGGTGGTTGATGATCATGATGACTTATAGTTCCGGTTGTTATTTTTCGTTAGTTCACCAATTTTGCATAGAGTTTTAGATGTAGAATGTAATGAATTTTCAAATGAATTATGCTCGGAGAGCTATGATGTGATTTTCTTGCTGTGAAGTACCTGTTAACAAGGCGAGTAAAGGTGTTTGTGTTAAAGGCAGACTTCCTTTCATCAATGACCCGCCGTTCAACTGAAATTATTGTCTTTATTCCTCATAAGAGGTATTTAGTTTGCATTTTTTATTATTTTTGTAACTGGAAATTTAGGAGAGTCGACCCCCACAGTGAACTGCTGTCAGTGAGTTTTCCGTTTAACAAAATTTCCGTACTTCCATCGATACTCAAACATTGTTACTATCCACGTTGCTTACAAATTTTCTGAGGTACGAGATTTAGATGGTGAGTGTGTTTGGATTTATTTAAAGCACGGTGGTTTGCAAATTGATGTTTCCGAGAAAAAAGAATTGCAATGTGAGTAACAAGGATGAGGCGAGGGAGAGATCCAAGGTTGTTGCAAGGGATCGGTGAATATACAAAAGCAGATTCGCATGCTCTTAATCCGCACTACAGTGGCAGGCATTATTTGTTTTCATTGACTTATTTAACTAGCTTTTATGCTAGGCACAGAAGACCATTTGCCAAAACAGCAACATGCTCTCTTTGTTCGACACAAGAAAAAGGTACGACTGACCGCAATTGATGGAGATATTGGGCTCAGGCAGAGATCACCCTCACTGCAAGCATTAGCATTGTAATTTATGGAAACTACAATTGATAGTAACCCCTGCTATCCCGGCGAGAATTAACATGGCAAAGCTCTTCTCCAGCATACCTGCTCCTGGCCCCGTCCCACTGTCCTCCCAACACCCGCAAAAGATAAGAAATATTCTGGCCTCAATTACACATGCAAAGAGGTTGATATGTCACAAAATCACTAGATATCGTATCCGCAATAATACTTTTGGGTTCTACCTGTCCACTCATCGCCTCTGGCTGGGCTTCAGGCCGGCAAGTGGACAGAGAATGACCCGTCTTCTTCATCTTAATAAATTCATTTCATTAGTCACAGAAAAAGCGAAAGAGCCATTATGTTCACAGCAACAAAAAGTGTCTAAACACAAATTTAATATCGCACAAGCCACTGGTCCAAGACTTCTCCATCAGAAGGGCAGCTCGATTAATTCTTCCTCCCTTCACACAATATTACGTGATACCCATGTCTGCACCAAATCAGAACTAGTCATGGTATAGAAGCTAGCAAATTTGCATGCAATCAGAGTTTAACGAAAGACAATCCTGAATCTTAAACCAGGAAAATGTAGTGAAGATAAAATCTACAAAAACACACCAGCACCAATGCAAGATCACAATGTTATGTCACAGGCACAACTATAAAATCAAAGGGAGGTGATAAAAATAGCATATGCTGTTGTCAGCAGGGGCAATATCAGAATATAATCAGGATTATAGCAAGGTAGCATCATTTTTGTCAATGGAATACTATGCAGTAAGTTAAATCCTGAATGTTTCATGGACAATTTGGACATGAATGTGAACGCTTCTCTCTCCTAGGATCCTTCTTGTTTACATGGAATCACGTGTTAAGGTAACATGATTTCCAAGTGTTTGGTGCAACTATATGACTTTCCATATTTAGTCGCGTTCTCGACTAGTTTTGAATGTGATTCTCCTTTTAATAGATAGAAAAAAACAAAAGGGATTATTTGTCCAACATGAAACTTTCACGACATGCATGAATATCAGTATTGCTATTTATTCTCAAAATTCTGTCATGCTTTGTGGTGACGGATAATCTGCATATAAAGGCATAGAGACACAGCCGCAGAGCAAGCTGCAGTCAAAATGATTCTAGAAGTAGAGAGGATTGGATAATCAGAAAAAGTTATTACATACGTTGACTTGAATGGCGCACTTGTAGCTCCAATTTGAGTGGCAAATGCCACATCTTGAAAGGGACCCGCCATCTTTCCTCGAGGGAACCATCCAAGGTCTCCGCCTTTCTTTCCTGATGGACATTCTGAGTACTCGGAAGCCAACTGGAATAAAAAAGGATAAAATATTACATAAATTCAATACCAGGAAAGCAATAGGCTATACAGGCAATAACCAAACTACCAAAGCAACACCCAAGATTCCTTTAGATATTTTGCATAACCAGAAGTTCAAGCCAAATCTATCCAATTTTCCGCTTGCAATTTATCATATCAGAAGAAAATTGATCCAGATTTAAAAAAAGTCTCTTTGCTATAGAAAGAAAGGAAAATGTTGGAATATCCTCAACAGGGTAAAACATTGATTTCTGTGGATACTCGATGCATATTCAGAAACCAAAGTCTTGCAAGAAAAAGATCATAACTAGTGAGTTTACCTTTGCAAACTCAGCTGGAGGAACCTTGTCACCATTGCTTAGCCAACCATCCTGCAACTTCTGGTATGCCTCATTGATCTTGCCTTGCTTCTCACATAATATATGCCTCGCTGAAATAAACAATTAAAGGCAATTTAAGAATCTCAGAAACTGGAGGACTGATAGATCACGTGTAAGGGATATAATAATTGAATGTGTGTCCCCTTGAACAAAGCCAAGCTCATGTTGACAAGTAAAACATGAAACAGGTACATAGTTTGATGCATAGTGTATAAGCATGCCATCCTGAGCACAAATTTCTAATCCAGGGAATCCAAAATCTATCTTCTGCAATCAAGTTTCTGAACAGCGGTCTTCAAACAATAACATTGAAAAAAACAACTTTCTAATGGATTGTAAGAGATCAAATTTCACTTTTAAACCAAAAAGAAAAATAAAATAAAAAACCCATTGGTAGAGCATAAAACAAAAACCTTTGACATAAGTGCAAGTGCCGAGCCCATCTGAAGCCTTTCCAGATTTTCCTTTCCCCTTGGAAGCATTTTCATCACTCCCACCCGCTGCCTGCTTTCCCTTACCCTTTCCCTTCGCTCCAGCGTCTTTTGTCTTCGAGTCCTTTCCCATTTTAGCTTACAATCCTAAACCAATGATCGATCATGAGATACAGGACTCGTTACATAAAAATCAACAAACTAAAGAACGGTATCTAAAAGAAAAATTAAATAGCAGTAAATTAAAACCACAGTATTTAATAATAGATGTGCAAATTGACAACCCCCAAGTTCAAAAGAAGGAAAGAAAGGAGTTTAGCCAGTAATAATAAGACCCCGTGTGGAAATTATAAGCAACGAGTATCAAATCTTGCTGATCAATACACAGAATCTCACGCAATCATAACGGCAATACATCCGAAATTAGAAGACAATCATAAAAATTGAAAAACAAAGACCAAGACTTTTAAACTTTTGATTACAGTTATTGATACTCTATTAAAAGAACATGAACCCAACTGATTATTAGACGACTTCTACTACGCCTGACCTGAGTTCTGATTTCTGAGTTCTACCTTGGAATGGGGCGTAGGTAAGTTCGGGGCTTCGGGAAGGAAAGTAACCACAAACTTGGAGATAATAACAAGTTTGTCCGCGTTGAATCAGTTGGTGAACCAGTCAGCCCAAAGTCAGTATAATAGAAGAGCCCAATTTTGTTAATGTAATTCAAGGGCCCATGAGACTATTCACCGATCCATATTTTATTCTCTCCCAGTCTACAAGAAATGTTATAAATTAAATTCTTGCTTCTCTTAATTTTTTAAAGTAAAAAATTATATATGATTTTTTTAAATATATTTATATAAGTGAAAACTATGTATGTTTATAAATAAAAAAACTATAAACAATAGCTAAAAATAAAAAAAAAACAATTAAACATATAAAGGAAAAAAGGTAAAAATCTACCTAATAAACCGGAAACAAAAAAATATACTTAATTTGTGTTATTTTTAAAGTTTAAAGATGAAATTTAAAATTTTTGACATGCCATTTATTTCCTGCATTTTTTCTATTTTGTTTTTTTTTTAATTTTATCATTGATTAAGAAATCAAAAATAATTGATTTTAAATTAGAATTAAATTACTTAAAATAAAATTTAAAAGAAAAAAATAAATTATAAAAAAAAACAAGGCTATTTACAGTGATTTGTGTGTGCATGAACAATACTAGCTACTGTAGTAAAGCACCCCCACGCTACTATAGGTAATCATTGCCATATGAGAGATTGTTCTTTTCATTGCTATAATAAAAAATTAATTACAAGCGGAACTTTTTAGTCAGCACTTGCAAAGAGATTGAACTTGTTACTGTCTATGCATGAAGATGTTTAAAAAAGAAAAGAAAAGAAAAATCTATAACATTGTATAGGAATAATTTCTGAAGACATGCAAATTGATTAGCTTTCTTGCCGAAAGCGAAAGGATACAGTGAAAGGGCCTAAGAAAAAAGAAAAAAAGAAGAAGCTTGCACAATAGTCTGAACTCTGAAGTTACCTTTCTTGAGAAGGAAGAACAAAATATCTCTAAGAAAGAACAACGATAAAATTTATATTAAAGAACAAATGTGCAGGGGAAACATCATTCTCTGATGTAACTTTCACTTTTTATGCCTGGGAAGAGGTAGCGAAATGCAGGCAAAAATGTGATTTTTACAGATCAAAAACCAAGAACACGATACCCTGCTTTTTTTTTTTCGAGTGCTTTTGCTCCATGACCAATTTATGGCTCAAGTTCACCACGCGCACCTACACGGGCTAATGATCATATGGAAATTCACTTCTTGGCCAAAGTGACTAAAAACTTCCTCGTCTCTTGCGAAACAGGCTGTCAACATTTTATTTGTCCTTGCTTCTACAAACAGACACCACTCAATCTCCACCACTCCTCTCCTGCCATGGAAGTCACTCTATCATCAGCAGCTTCAGCTTCAGCACTGAAAAACGCTTACGTCTTTGCAACTTCCATCACTCAAAAATTAAACACCTCGATCCTAACATGGCCTTCTTCTACAAATCCCAAAGTTCTACATCTTTATTTCCCCAAGAATCCTGCCCAAAGAATCAACACCCTTCTTTCTCTCACTCGTTGCTCCCCAAAACCAGACACCAACACAAACAACGAAACTGACCAAACTTCTACCCCTGAATCCAATTCAAATCCAGAGCCCCAATACCCACCAAAACCCATTTCTTCAAATGATTCGCTGCCCTCCAATTCTTTGCCATCACAGTCATTATCTAGGGGATTGGTGTTTGATTTGGGTCCCTCAAATTCATGGGACGGCAAAGAAATTGGGTCACCGGTGGTGAAAAGATTCTTGAGTGACGAGGAAGAGAGATGGTACATGTGGTACCATGGGAATTCTAGTCAAAACTCAGGCTCAGCAGATTCAATAGGACTAGCAGTTTCAAGCAATGGAATTCACTGGGAAAGAGGGGTAGGGCCGGTTAGCTCCAGCGGTGATGTGGGTTCGGTTATGAAGTGTGGTCAAGATTGGTGGGCATTTGATACAATGAGCATTAGGCCTGGTGAAGTGGTTGTAATGTCAAGTTCAAAAGTCAGAGCTTCAAGTGCTGTTTACTGGCTTTACTACTCTGGTTTTAGTTCTGAGAAGGTGGATTATACGGATGATGATTCTTTGGAGTTCAGTTTAGAAAACCCAGAAAGGTTTTGCCTTGATAATGTGAATAATGGGAATGTTGATAAAGGAAAGATCTTTAAGTCTCTGCCTGGTTTGGCAATGAGTCAGGATGGGAGGCATTGGGCTAGAATTGAAGGGGAACATCACAGTGGAGCTCTGTTTGATGCGGGGTCTGAGAGAGAGTGGGATTCTTTGTTTATTGCTGGTCCACGGGTTGTTTTTCATGGTAATAGTGATCTTAGAATGTATTATCACTCGTTTGATGTGGAAAGTGGGCAATTTGGTATTGGGATTGCAAGGTCAAGAGATGGGATTAATTGGATGAAGTTGGGGAAGATAATTGGAGGAGGCAAAATTAGTTCTTTTGATGAGTTTGGTGCAATAAATGCATGTGTTGTGAGGAACAAGAAAGATGGGAGGTATTTGATGGCTTATGAGGGTGTCGCTGCTGGTGGGAAGAGGAGTATTGGATTGGCAGTGTCTCCTGATGGATTAAGAGATTGGAGGAGATTTCAAGACGAGGCAGTGCTGGAGTCATCGGTGAAAGATGGATGGGATAACAAGGGAGTTGGATCTCCCTGTTTGGTTCAAATGGACGGGGAAGTTGATGAATGGAGGTTGTATTACAGAGGAGTTGGCAATGAGGGAAGGACTGGAATTGGAATGGCAATTTCTCAAGGAAATGATGTTAGTAGCTTTAGACGATGGACAGGATTCCATTTATAAGATAATGTGAACTAGGTGATTTCGTTTTCTTTTGTTTACTTGTTATCATCATCATCTAGATCCATTGTAGTTTGCTCATGTGCACGAAGCTATTATAATCTGAGTTTAAGTATATTAATTTGTTTTTCTCACCATTCCTACAAGCATGATAATCTGCGGATATTTGAAACACAGGTTTAGATGTTTGAGTATATATTCAGGTTTGTTTAAGATTGTGGTAGAGGTGAAGGTGTAAAGTGTTTTTTAATTATAAATATATTAAAATAAAAGTATTTTTTTAAAAAAAATTATATTTGGTATTAATATATTTAAAAATATATAAAAAAATTATTTTAAGTAAAAAAATAAAAAATAATTGAAAATTTTAAAAAATACAAATCCTTAAACAGTAACTAAGTTACATGTATCCAATACCATAACTTTCTTAAGAATTTCATCATGTTTTGTTTTTTAAAGTAATTTTATTTGAAAATATATTAAAATATATTATTTATTTATTTTTTAAAAATAATTTTTAATATCAACACATAAAAACAATTTAAAAATAAAAAAATATATTTTTAAATAAAAAAAATTATATTTTCTTAAAATGCCCTTTTCATATCTAGGAAGGCCCATATCCACCAAACTTGCATCTATTTTCTTCTGGATGTGTTTTCTTGTTTGCAATCATGATCCCGGTCCAATGGGCTTCGAGTCTACATGGCTTCACTAAGGAGTTCTTTTGACGGCCAGTAGTTCATACTTCAGACATCCTGGAGACATGTTAGAGTTTATGCGGTGGTTATTATTTCATAAAAGGTTATGTTTTATATGCTTGATTTATTTGTTTTTTTTTTATCTCTATTTTTCAACTTTTTAGAGTATTTGTTAGTAAAATAAAGAGAAATAATCTTTGACATGGAAAATAAAATAAAATGCAATGCCCCTGACCACCACGATTTCCAAGCCATAGGGTGAACCGTTACCTGTTACCACATACAGTGATGTATGCATAAAAGAAAAGGAAAGATGCTGAAAATATTGTTGTTGTTATTATCATTTCAAGCATGAATATTTCTATAACAATTGCTAATATTACCAAAAAAAAAAATACGATCAGATTCAATATATAGTCCTGGAAGAACTGGATAATTTTGCAAATATTATGTAATTGTATTTGAAGAAACAAAAATAATAATTAAAAGAAGGAAATATATAGAAAGTGACGTGCCAAAATGTTTTTAAAAAACCCACAAAAAACTAGCACCGGAAAACACGAAGGAAGAGATCGAGCAGATCGTACATAAGAGGTAAAGGCATTTATCATGTACGTGTACAAACATTGAATGGCGGCAGTAAGATTAGATGGGATAGCATATGCAGACATCATTGCGATCATCAATTATAGCGCAACGGGAAAACGTTATTGCCCTCGAGACACCATATCTGTTAATATAGTGTCCACCGAGTGGCTTCTACGTCCAGGGAGTCGGGAGAGATCCTTTAGTTAATTCAATGGTGGCAACAAATGGCTCGTCATCTGTGTTTAGGCAATCCCATTCCCTTTATCCGGTGGTTTTTCTTTTTGTTTCTGCACTTTTATTTCACTCATGTCTTCCCTTTTTGTTGCTCTGTTTTCCGTTGTTGCTTTTTCTCAGCCTCTGTTTTGTGCTCCCTTCTCGATGTAGATTCCCACTTAATCAGTGTTTTAATTGATCTCGTCTTATGAAAAAAATAAAGAAATAAAATTACAGATAGATGCTTGACTCGCGTGGAAAAATGATAATCACAATATTACGATGCGTGTAGATAAAGAGAAGACAACCTTAGGTCATGAATTAATGACTTGCTCCGTGCAATTCTCAGACGGTCAATCTTGGGTTGCCTCGTATCAGTCATCATCCTGAGATACTCGAGGGGTCCTGCTCTCCGCCTGAAGGGGCGAGACACTATGATAGGAGACCAAGTGATGCGACACCTCCATTTATTAATGTTTTTTCAAAACACCGACCAGGATTCTTTTTTCGCATGGTTGACAAGATGGTATCAGGTAAAGACAACAAAATACAATCTTTATTTGGAAGGCATGAGAAATTGGGGGAGAAATTGAGGGAGATGATTAATTAAAAAAAAAAAAAAAGTTTAGGGGTTCGGGTGTCTAGGATCAATTCATGATTTTTCTTGTTTAGAGTTAATTATAAATATTTAAAAACATTACCATGTGAAATAATAATTATCTAACGTATTAAATTAATATCATTGATTTTTATTTGAATAGTGTTTATTTTTTTTTAATCATAATTTAAATATAAATAAACTCTAATAAACACATTCCGATAATACTTAATGTGTGCCCTAAGGTTTAATAAGCCTATTTTTTGTGCAAATCAAGAAACTCATTTCCTTATATTATGATAATTGGGTTAATTGAATAATAATAAAAAAAAAACCATGACTGATTAATCAACATAGATTTTATAATATTAAAGTTGTAACTAATAGTATTTTATAAATTATAGTTTGAGTCGCATCAATTAATATGCCATGTTATCGGTCTAAGTTAGCAAATTCAAAAAATCATCAATTAGGTCAAACTTTTTATTTAGAACAACTACTAACATGAAAAATTAAATGGAGACGAACACTTCTTAAAAAGCCAAATTACTGAGCATTATAAAATCTCTCTACGTTGCACAAGATCATTTGCATTTGTGCCATGTCTCAAGCTTAAAGACGAAGTCCTTTGCATAATCTAAATAATTAATATAGCAAAGTTACATAAGAATGATATAAAATTATATATTCTTGATATTTCACTTAATAATTTAAATTTTTAAGTTAACATAATTTCTTATATGATTTTAAGCATTAATAACATTATTCTTGATATTTCATGTAATAATTTAAACTTTTAAGTTAATATAATTTTAAGCATTAAAAACCAAACAATCTGGTTATAACTTCAAATCATAACACCTGATTCTCTCTAATTAAATTATATACAACTAAAATAGTGATGGACATGTTAAGAAAATAGCCCATATAAATGCTACTGGCCATTTTCTAATCAACCAGAGAAATAAATCAAGGAATCAAATAATGAAAACAATTAGAAAAATATTCTAATAATCTAATCAAATGAAAAAAAAATCAAGAATTATATATAATTATTTTAATTATGTTTGCTTAGTTGTATTACTTTATAAACTCTCATTGAGTTGATTGTTATTGAATCTCTTAGTTCAATTTGGATTCCATCTAAAAAACTTAAGTTGTATGGTAGGTGACCTATTTTCAATTTTATATATTATTCTATAATAATTTTATTTATTTTATACATGATTGATGGTTTTAACATATATATATATATATATATATATATATATATATATATATATATATATATTTTTTTGAGGTTTGTCAAGGGGATGGCCTCGAGGATCATTGAGTTATAGTAACTTTAATACCATATTAAATTTCATAGTTCAGTTTGGATTCCGTCTAAAAAGATTTGAGTCTTATAATAGGTGATTCATCATCAACTTTACACATTATCTTTTTTATTGTTTTATTCATTACACTTATAATTGGTAGTTTTATCTATAATTCATGATCAATTACTAATATTTTCATTTTTTTAGAACCATGTAGATTTTAAGTTTAAAAGCCTTTCCATTGGAAGAAATGGATAAGAAAACAACATAAAACTATTTCTAATAACTACAATATAAAATGATGTTGTTTTGGTCGACATAGAAAAAAAAACAGAGAGATGTCAGACGACTTGTCACATACCTATTGTTCATCATCTTGAACCTTTTGTAACCAAAAAACTACTTAGGTGGCTACTTTTCCAGAGCATTTAGTATCTCGTCTCTTCAGCGAACTGTGCAAACAATACACCACTATAATGACTTGACATTGTACTACACCCAACGTAATTCTTGATGGTTGGTTGCCCCTACAGCCGTCGCTACGTCACCCTAAATAGGCTAACCCGATCAGCGTTTAACAGCTAAATTTTTGCAGCTCGTGATGATGATTTTAAGCCAACGATTGAGATCTTTCCCGATTGAATCTGGAGCCAAAATTGGTCTCTAATAAAGAAAAGATGTTCCTTTTTCAGCCCTATAAATAAGAGTGGATCTTAAGCATAGAGGAGCAAGAAATAAGAGTGCAAAGTGAACAAAAAACCAACCTTTTTTTAGCATTTTCAGCATTGTTCTTCCTCTCTACTGCCACTTCAACCATCTCCTCCGTTGTGAATCCCAGTAGCTTCAACCTCTACACCATGACCAGCAGCGGCCTAACACCCTCTGAAGTTCTTCTCACCGGTAATAGGAGCAATCTTGCTGACACCAACTTTTTCTTTTCTTTTTAGCCATGTCAGCCTCCATCATCCTCATGTTGAACCTCCTATCCATGGTAGTTACACCCCCTCTACGGTAGGTAACCTTCTTTTCTCTTCCCTTTCCCACCTATAATAACCCAATTTGAATTCTCCAAAATTTTCTTAAATGTTATTTTATTTATATTTTTATTCATAAAAATCCAAAAAATAAGGAAAAAGTTGAAAATTCAAAAATACATTTTTCTCGAGTCAACCGTCTTTTTCCATGAAAACTGAGCCCATCAGGTCAATACGAGTCAAACCATGTCGACCAGGGTAAAAAAAAAAGTTTCAGGTCATTTTTGGGTCAAAACCATCACTTTCGGTCAAAACCGAGTCCACCGAGTCAAAAACAAGCCCATCGGGTTAATAAGAGTCAAACCACGTCGATCGGGGTAAAAAATAAATTTCAGACCATTTCGGGTCAAAACCGAGTCCATCGGGTCAAACCATGTTGATAGGGTCAAAATTGAGTTGTGAGGCCATTTCGGGTCAAAATTCTTATTTTCGATCAAAAACCTGGTCGACTGGATTAATACTAGTCAAAAAATATTTTTTTGGTGTTTGGAATTTATTTTTCGGTAATCAAAATTGATTTTTAGCGGCTGAAACGAAGAATTTTATTTGAGTTTTTTAGTTTTACCCGTATAAATATTTATTGTTATACACAATAAAACAAAATCAATAATGCAGAAGTTTTTATTATAGTAGTTGGTGTAGGTGGGATGGTGAAAATTTTTCTTCAATATAGTGTTTCCTGGTTATAAATTCTTGTGTACCCTCAAGTCTCAACATTGCCTATAAAAGCCAATGGAAATTTGAGAAAAGAAAGAGGAGAAAAAGAAAAAAAGAAAAGAGATTCTGATATTACTATTGATATTTTTTTTTTTAGTTTTTCTTCATGTGAGTAAGATATTGATTTAAAAAAAAAAGAATTTGAAAAATGCCAAAAATATCCTAATTGTTAGATTTAATAGCATTTAGTTCTGGACCCTTGATTTGATAAGATCTAATAGGGCTTACCACACTGAATTAAAACCCGAATCCATCTCAGCCCTTAAAACAATCTGCTCTTCGATCCTGTCATGCCAGATAATTCGGTGTACCAAGCTACTGGTACATCTCACCGTACTGCAACAAGGATCGGTCCGTCAGGATCGTCCGATCAACATTTAGATCAAGCCAACCTCAGTCGAAGGATCAGCTCATCAGTAATCAGTGGTTCAAAACCTTTCGGTGCACCGGTTTACCATGCTAACGTCCGCACTCTAGCATATCTCAGAGATTCTCTCTCTCCTCCTGCCGGCGTTTCTCTCTCTCATCAGATCTCCCACCTCCGGCCACTTAAAGACTCTGGACCACCACAGAAAGGTTACTTGACTCCTTTCAAGCAAAACATAGGCATTTTTCATCAACTTCACCACCGAATCCGGCCGGAAAAGGGTCGCCACTTCTTCGGCCACCCGAAGCTTCAAACCGTCGATTCTTTCTCCTTAGCCATCAACGGCCATCAAAATCACCGTCATCAGAATCCTCTCCATCAGATCTACCATAATCTACCCTTGTTAGCCCGGAATCAAGCCGAAGAATTACACCCCTCCAACAGTGGTCGCGCGTGAGCTACACGCACCATCACGGGTATTTTTGTAATTTTCTGAGAAGTTCAAAGGTATTTCAGTTTTTTTGCCTATACAGTGGCACTCAGGTAATTTTGGGGATTTCTAGTAGTATTTTATTTATTTTTTATTCGAGCATTTGTAAAATTTTCTTTGTAATTTGTAAATACCCGAAATAAATATATAAAAAATAACGACGGGGGTCCAACACCCATTTTATCCCGTCATCGTGCGCAAGTCCAAAGCCTAATTCTCAAGTATGGGTTATGCCCAATTTTTAGTGATACCCACATAATCTCCTTTTTTAGGAATGAACATTGTTTGTCGACACGTCTTTTTTTTACAAAAAAAAAGTTCGATGTCAAAAGTTTAAAAATAAAATATGGATTATATCCATTGTTTCTCTTGGTAACTCAGACGTAGCTCTTCTTTTTAGGGTTAAACGTCAATATTTTAAACAAGTCTCTTATTTTTAGGGATTGATGTCATTTTTTGACGTGTCTCTTATTTTTAGGGACCGGCGTTAACCATCTTTAAAAACAGATTGCAAATAAGCCTAAAATATTATAGCATTTGAATAATAATAATAATAATAAAAAACACAAGTAAGGGCAACCTTTCTCTTGAAAGGATGTTTTAAGGGTGGTGTCTATCTTCCATCAATCATAACTAACCAAGTACCTGAATCTCTAGGACCAATGTCTAATTTGGGATTTCTAGTTCATTACTAGATGATGATTCCAATAAAATCTTTATTTCCCCCAATTAATCTTTTTGTTAAAAAAAATAATGGAGACGTCACACGATGCCGCGTATCGACACCCCCCTTAAATCTTTTACTGCTTCTACCATCTGCATGCAGAACATGAATTCATGTTCCGCAGCAGAATAATTCACATGGTCACTAGGTAGGGTCATTGACCATGTGACGTGGGTGGGCTGGACCCATTTCAGCCCACCCCACACAGCTGGGTCGGATTCAGTCTATTTTTTTAAAAAAGAAAAAGGTTGTTGGACCTTCAGTTAGACCAACCCAATCTGATCAGGCCAAGCTTGGGCCCGAGCAGCCTATATAATAATAATAATAATAATAATAATAATAATAATAATAAAATATTTAAAATTTTTCAAAGACCATTTTTATAATTATTTATGGGACTATCGCGCGGGTTTTCCAACAATTTTATCTAATATTAGGTTGTAAACTTACATTGTAAGATACAAACCCAGTATAAAAAATATGATTTTTCTCTAAAACTAAAAAACAATCCAAAAATAAACTTTATTCTTAAAAAAATGGATATAAAAGATTAAATCATATTTTTATCTTGTTTTAAGAGGTGCAAAAATGAATATCGTAACCGGTTTTATTATTATCAATTAGGGTTTGACAAAAATACCAAAAATCCTATAACAATTAATTTGTTATTCAGAACGTTAGGAGTTAGCTATATCTAGGAAATAAATGCAATGATAAATCTAAGTCTTAGAATGGTTAGAATTTAATCCAATAAGATAAAGACTTTCTCATAAAAGAAGATCTATCTTGAACCTTAGATGAGAACAATGGATAAAAATATGACTTAGAAAAACAATCAATCAACGACGCAGCTTACCTTAGGTGGGGTGTGCTAGGGGTGATGCGTTTTCCCCCCGCACAACTAGTTTTCTTACCCAAATCTCTAGCAGACCATTAGGTTTTTTAGTGACCATAATATTGGATGTCAACTCCTGAACCCTATAATAATAACTTTATGATTAAATTCAAAACCCTCCATTTTAATTTCAAGAGGCAGTTCTGTCATTCGACGTCGTACACGTCAAGACATATATATAGGAAAGATAAAAACTAGCTATTACATCTAGAGAGTAATTTAATATAAACTCGATGGATATTGACCCAACCCGGCCTAAATGGATGAGTATTTTTTTAAGATAATTACATTACTTGAATAAAAATGGATACAATATAGATATTGTCAAACTCGACATAAAACCCGCCCAGACCTTACCTAAAATATATATATCTATATTATATAAATACATTTGTATATTATATAGATATATTTATAGAGTATTTAGATTTTTTTAAAATATAATATGATATATACATATCTTAATATTGACATAATTAAAACATGTATATACATACATACATACTTCAACTATATATACTAATTATTTTATTTTTTATTGAATAATAATCAAATAATAAATACTAGAATATCAATAAATATTTATAAATATTTAATTTTTTTTACTCGATAAATAATAAATAGAATATAAAACCTATTATAATCCGTAATTTCATCTTCCGATCCTCGAGGAAGGAGCTAAAAGTGGGGGTAGCATTGTTTAAATAAAAGATGATGCGACCTCTATATATATATATATATATATATATATATATATATATATATATATATATATATATATCAGCGAAATAGTCAGCTAGGCAACCTTTACACAAAAATCCTGCCCTCAAAAACTGTGCAATATTTTATGACAAAATTTGGAACCCACAAAGAAATTGGCGACAGAGATCCTTGATCAAGTAATATATATATATATGACCACACTTAATTAGTTTCAATCCCTAGCAGCATTCAAATTAACAGACAGAACATCTAAAGAACCTTTATTTATAAAGATCTAATGTTACACTTGATGCAATGACATTAACCATTACGAGTCCCTCAGTCAAACCGTACAATTAGCCTCCTTTTTCCTCTCCTTTCTTTATAGTACTAGAACTATGTAGAAGTAGCTATAGTGTAGATGATCAAAATACAGATGACCCGCCAGTTGGAGAAGCATCGACCAGATTGAGTAAGCTATTCCAATAATTATCTTCAAGATTACCAGCATAGTTATCATTAATATTCTCTCCATAACACGTCGGGTTGTGGTCCAGAGAATTACACACTAAAATTTCCGAAAATCCATCAATGATATTCCCCATAGGTGCGTTTTCATTCGCTGAAGAGTCAACAAACCACGCATTATGTTCGCCGGCATACGGGCTTATATCATGAATTGCCATTGAACTGTCCAAATTTCGTTTCACTTGTGCTGGTTCTTTCAGTTTCTCAAAGCACTCCAACTGGTTTCCCCTATCAAATTCACTGGCCGTAGTCCCTCTGTTGCATGTAGCATTATTTGTGGCAAAAGCTAGTGTGGTGGTTGGATTTTTCTGAACTCCAATGAGTGGGATGGCTAATGCATTTTCTGAGAAATTCAATGTGGATGTTGGAGACTCGAGAGAGTCACTGCTGCCTACCGAGAACATGCTGAAAACGACCCCTTGCCATGCTTTGAGTACATCAAGACACTGTGGTCTTGCTATTGGAGTTGCACTACCTTTGTTGGAGACTTGAGCTGAAACTGCAGAGCCTAGTAGGTTTTTGGGAGGATTAGGTACACTTAACTTTGACTCACGGACCAATCTGGCTTCGGCCTCTAGTCTAGCCCTCTCCCATTGAGCCATGTGGCTTAAAGTGGCAGCGCCCTTGGAATGGCCACTTCCTGAGCCGAAAGAATCAGCTTTTGGCTTGTGTGTCACAGGATCAATGCCCATTTTGTCTAATCTTTTCTTAAGATGTGTGTTCCAGTAATTCTTGATCTCGTTATCGGTTCTTTTCGGCAAGTGAGTAGCAATGGCTGACCACCTGTATAAAACAAGACGGTCATCTTTACGTACAAAGCATCATGAATGTGTCCGTGTCTAAAGCAATGCGAGCATTGATTGCAATACCTAGAGTTTGTACTTGGTACGTAGTTATTTCTATGATAGCAACAACATCAATAACTGACTGAGAGCTTAACTTTATATCAAGTCTCAGGATATCATAGTATTTAAAAATGTAGTTGTGATTTATTTTTTATTTTTTTATTTTTAAAATATATTAAAATAATATTTTTTTAGTTTTAAAAAATTATTTTTTATATTAGTATATTAAAATGATTTGAAAAAAATAAAAATAAAATATTAATTTGAAATAAAAAATAAAAAAAATAATTTTTTTTAAAAATATTTTTAAAATATAAAAACAAACGTACATAATAGCTTTCCAAGATAGACACAAAATCCGAAGACCAAAGATCATCAAAGGAATAATAATACCAAAGTGGAAACCATGAGACCACACATGATGAGAGTGTGACCGTCAATTTGGAGATCCTATATATCACCGCGAGGAACTACCATCTCACCTGTTTCCAAGAAGAGCATGAAGCTGAATGATTGATTGTTCTTCCTGCAAATTAAACTTTCCTCTCTTGATATCTGGCCGAAGGTAGTTGGTCCACCTGAGTCTACAGCTCTTCCCGCATCTTCGAAGTCCTATATATATATATATATACACACACCAAAAAACAAAAGGAAGGGATAACAATCAAGCTATGATCGTTTAATAAAGACTAGGGCACCAAGTGAATAAATAATTGGGAGTAAATAAAGGGTTTGTTGATGTAAATCACCAGCTTTGGCTGGCAAGGCTCGCCAGCTTCCATGCCCATGCTCTTCGATGTAAGCCAAAAGCTTCTGGTCTTCTTCAGGAGTCCATGGCCCTTTCTTCAGTCCCACCTTCTCAAAGCATTGAGACTTAACCATATCTCAGACCAACCGAGAGAGAAAGAGAGAGATAAACTATAACGTGGAAAGTAAGGAGAAATATCAGGGGAAGACAAGTGAATTAGAAAAACACATGCAGAATATATAGGCGCACTGGTAATATAATAAATATTATCGATATGAATCCGTACAAATCCACCTTGAACCTACTAGCGATGTAACCAGGTATTTTAACCTAATTCTCAAATTCTTTTTCTTTCATGCCCAGGTTTAACAAAGCACCTCAAATGTGAAAAACGAACTGAAAATGTGAGCAGCTTTAGTGAGAGAAATATTTAATTATCAACAGACAGCAGTTATTTCTTTGCCTTGTCAGCCAGTACTCATGCGGTCACTCTATCTCCACATGACCGACCGAACCATTCATGATTTATTTTTCTAAGGCCATTCATTGGGCAGTTGATGGTATTAAAACTCCCAAAGCTATTCTTTATCAACCATAAATGATTTCTTTTTATAAGATGAAATAATAAATACTACTGCTTCAATTGCACATGAATACCTCCCCAAAAGAAATTAATTACATATGAAATATTCGATCAAATACTCGCCAACTTGATCCTCTTCCACAGGGATCCCAGATGAGGGAACCCTAGGAGAGCTGCCGACTTCAACTATCGATCGTCCATGTACGATCCATTAGAATATCTGACCAATTGTCCATCCTATCTACTCTACGTTCTGACAGCCTAGCCTAGCTATTTTTATCTGACCAATAGAGTGTTTCAGCCGCTGATGTTGTGGTAAAAGATTATCGACTTCTAGTTGCAGGAAAGAAAAATTCTTTTACTTATCGAGTAGCTGGAGAGTATGGTAATCTTTTCCTGAAACGGGAAAGAAAAATTAAGCAAACGAATTGACACAATCTCAACAGCAACTTGAGATTCTTTGTTCGCACATTACATCACATCAATCACACACACACACACACACAATATATATAAAATAAAATAAATTATACATCGGTGGGATATTTATGATAGGTTCCGCTTGTTAGGGAAGCTAAAATCATAGTTATCAAATCCGATTTGGAGTTGATACGGTTATTAAGTTGGGTTTTGGGTTTTATGGGTCAACCCGGGTCGTCTCGGAAAAATTTAAAAAAATATATTTGAAGTTTTAATATTTTATATGAAAAAATTAAGAAAAAAATCCATATGAATATAGGCTATACATGTTGTAAATAATGAAGTTTAAAAGAATATTTTAAAAAGTTTTTTATCCCACATCAAAAAGATATTATTTTATGCTTTTAAGTTGAAGATTTAAATCAAAAAAGCTTTTTATCTCACATTGAAAAAACATAACTTTTTTCTTGTGAACATAAAGTGTACACACACACACACTAAAAGGCTTCAAATCCCATATTGAAAAGATATTATGTTATACTTTTAAGTTGAAGTATTTAAACCAAAGACGTCTTTTATCCCACTTTGAAAAAACATAACTTTTTTCTTGAAAACATAGAGTATATATACTAAAGGGTTTCAAATCCCACATTGAAAAAACATAACTTTTTTCTAATATTTATATAGTGAGCTTTAAAAAGTGTTAATAACCAACTAAAAAATATGAAAAAAGGAGTATAGGAAAAAATCACATTTGAAAAAAAACACACCGGGTCTCGCTCGAGTCATGGGTCGACCGTGTCGTTGCACCGACTGGTCTTTTGACAAGCCTGGACCGGTCTAACCACCGGGTCCCGAATCGACCCATCAATCATGTCTAGGTTTTAATGACTATGGCTCAAACTAATACGAGCATGCAAAATCTTGAGTTCAAATTCCTTTCATATATTTGTATTTGTTGTTGTTGGCGTTTATCAAAATTAAAAAATAAAAAATAAATTGTGAACGCTATAAACCTCAATTTAGTATGTGTATCGATTTCAAGAATATCAAAAATAATTCAAATTACCTTAAGTTATTAGAAAAAAAATTAGTATAATAATTTGATTATGTATAACTAACTATTTTGTTATCTTAATTTAAGTCAAGACCTTTTCTTAATTAGATAATTTTTATATTAATAGTTCAGACATAAGAATTTTCATGTACGCTAAATGATTGTTACTGCTACTTGTATAAATGATCGGCTCCTATCGCTCCATCTCTGGATTGAAGATCTTGGAGACTTAATGGTTTTAGCTTTGGAATAATATATAGAGGCAGAAGTTCAAGAGTATTATGAAATTTTTAATTAGGGCATAATTCGGGAGTAACAAATTTTACCCTTAATTAGTTATCAAACTAAAATATTCTTGGTGACGGGGCCGGGATCAAATTAAGGCAGCATCTTTTCAAGGAAAAGCCCTTGAAGGTTACAAAAGTAGATGAACATTTGTTTCATTTAAAAATAATTAAACCCAAATCAATGGAAAACAGAACTAAACTAATTGAGGTCGGGAGGGCGGCGCGTTCCAGCCGGGGAAATTCCCTTGCCCGTGATCTTGAATGCGTGCTTTTGTGGGTTATGGAGCTAGCTAAACCGTCCGAAACTGAAAATTCATGCATTTTTTATATATTAAACACACACTCCCAAAATTTAAAGGCAATTCGCTCGCATGTTAGGTGGAAAACTTCAAATATACTAAAGAAACCAAATTCAGTTCAAATTATATATATATATAAGCTAGCGGGTTCTCAATTTCTTCGTGTCCAAAAATATTTTCTCAATTTCAGTCTAAACTTATTGTACTTTCATTTTGTATGTTACCGTTTCGTCCCGTGCATGTATTGACAAAAACCATCTAGATTTGAGATCATGAATCTATCATGCGCATTAACCAAAAATGTTTCTGGTCATTTTGTTTTGTTTTTTTTTGAAGAAGAAGAAGAAGCAGGAGCAGGAAGGATTGAAGGGTCGACGTCATCGCAGATAAATTCAGATTGAATGATTTTAATTTCCGTAGCTGCCGCATTTAACTCCTTTCATAGCAAGAGAGTTTGGATTGACGTGAGCGTGATATTTAAATAAAAATATTTTTTTGTTTAAAAATATATTAAAATAATATTTTTTATTTTTTACAAATTATTTTTAATATTAATACATCAAAATAATTAAAAAATTCAAATTTTACTCAAAACCTAGTTTTTAAGACGCAGGGTGAAACAGCGGCGATGACGAGCACGTTTAGGAATGTGGCTGCGGCTGCGTTCCTAAAAAATTTGATTTTGTTTTTGTTAAAATTTAATATGATTTATATGTTTTGGATCATTTTGATATGCTGATGTCAAAAATGATTTTTAAAAAATAAAAAAAAAGCATTATTTACATGCATTTTAACACGAAAAATTATTTGAAAAACATCTGCAACCACACTGCCAAACATGCTCGAAATCTATTGCCCATAACCAGTGGTACAGCCTGCACATGTTACCGACGAGATCTTTTCTTAGTGGTACAGCCTGCACATGTTACCGACGAGATCTTTTCTTACATTGCAGAAATTTGACAAATACTAATCAATTATTTTTCTTATAACAACAGTATGTATTATTATATGTGTATTTATGTTTACAGGTACATGTCCTGCTGAGTGTCTGATTTTTGAATGAATAATGCATTTACTCTGTGGGATGGATCCTCATCAGCACATTAATAAGAAAATTAAAACGTTCGATGAAAAACGAGTTGAAACTGTTTCCCTTCGTATTTAATTCAAGATAACAAAGAGTATTGATGTCATTAGAGTTAGAACGCACCTAAAATTTTGTCTGGCTGATGATCTTGGGTGTGGAGGTGTAAACATGCGTGACCTGTTCCATGCCTGTGTGATCAATAAAGCAGCTAATATAATTATTGATAGCAACGCGCGGTCATAAATGGCATGCTTTCTTTTATTTTATTTTTATTTTTATTTCCAACGATAATAACGAAAGGATTAAAATTTTTGGATCCAATTTCAAATCCCATTATTTATTAAAAATACTTACCTTTGAAGAAAGATTAGAAAAAAAAAAAAGAAGAAGATTAAGAAAAGAAATGTCGATCTTATTATCCTTGCTTTGCCTCTATTCTTTCTCCTTTTCTTCTTCTTTTAGTTTCCAACAATATCTTGAAGGTGAGACGTTTTTGGGGATCCACCAGGGTAAACTTTATGCATTCCCCTCTTCGTGCATGAAGTGATTTCATTCATTTAATTATATGCAGACTCTGAGGATTAGTGGTCCTCGTTCCTTTTTATGATGCATATGTCCACCAGCCAAAGCATTTCACGTGGTAACGGGACCTCAAAAGATTAAATCAAATGTCGCGATGACAGACTCCCTGGAGCTCTTAATCTACATAGGCCCATGCACTGCATCGAAAACCAGCGGGCAAGATGGTAGACGAGAGCATTTTGTTAAATTAATTGAGATCAAATAAAGAAAGGAGGCTAGAATTCTGAATAATCTGTATATTATGAATGTATAGTTTTAACCTAAATACAAATAAAGTATATATAGGTCAAACTGAAAGTACTATTCTACCCTTAATAAATAAAACTACATAAATATTATTTAACATCTCCCCTCAAACTCACGATGCGGCAGCTACAAGCATCGAGAGTTTGCCAACCAGAAAAGAAAAACGAGAGATGGAATACGCCTTGGTAAAGAAATCTGCAATCTGCAAGGAAGAAGGAACAAAAGGCAAAGCAATAGTGCCATGTTTGAGATGATGACGAGTAAGATGACAATCGATCTCAATGTGCTTAGTGCGCTCATGAAAAACCGAGTAATGAGCAATCTGAATAGAACTCTGGTTGTCACAATACATAGGAGTAGGATGAGAAAAGGAAATTCTCATATCAGCAAGTAACCAACGTAACCAAACAATCTCTTTGGTAGTAGATGTCATGGCACGATATTCTACTTCGGTGGATGATTGAGAAACAATAGATTGTTTCTTGCTCTTCCAAGAAATAAGAGAATCGCCTAAAAAGATACAGAACCCGGTAACAGACTTGCGATCTGTGGGATCACTACCATGATCAGCATCAGAGTATGCACGCAACTCTAAAGAAGAGATGGATGAAAGTAAAAGACTCTGAAAAACTGTACCCCGAAGATATCGCAAAATACGAAGAACAGCTGCCCAGTGAACAGTAGTGCGGTATAAAGGAACAAACTGACTAACAACATGAACAACATATGCAATATCTGGACGAGTGATGGTGAGATATACCAAACTCCCAACAATAGTGCGGTATAAAGTAGGATGTAAACCATCAGAAGAAGAGTACCTTGCGTTAACCTCAATAGGAGTATCTACAGTCTTGTTATCAGTAAGTCTAGCCCGCTCAAGAATATCTGCAACATATTTCGACTAAGAAAGAAGGTAACCTCTAGGTGAGTATGCTACCTCAATACCCAGAAAATATCGAAGATAACCCAAATCCTTCATTTCAAATCGTCTAGCCAACTCTGTCTTCAAAACTGAAATACCATCAATATCATCACCAGTAATAATCATGTCATCAACATATAAAGACAGAATGATACGACCTGTATCAGTGCACTTAATAAAAAAAGCAGAATCATGACTTCTAGAAACAAAGTCAAGAGACGAGATCACAATAGAGAATTTCTCAAACCAAGCACGAGGTGCTTGTTTGAGACCATATAATGTTTTCTTAAGCTTACAAACATATCCAGAGTCATGTGAAATACCAGGAGGGGGTGCCATATAAACTTCTTCTTGAAGATCTCCATTCAAAAATGCATTTTTAACATCAAGCTGAGAAATATGCCACTGACGAGAATGGAGCTCGTATGATCCCAAAGATTTGTCATAGCAGAATAAAACTCTTGAATACTTATATTCTTGTGATGAAGAGCTCGTATGTCATTCTCTAATTGATACTGTTTTGTAAAATTTGATTGCGTGAATAACTTTTGCAGATGATCCCAAACCTCTTTTGCTGTCTCATACTTCGCCAACTGCGTACCTATCGAATGCTCAACAGAATTGTTGATCTAAGTAATGATCTTTGCATTATTTGCTTCCCATGTATCTATCAAAATAGCATCCTCCTCCTCAATATTCTTAGGTATTATATAAGTTCCATTAACATACCCCCACATCTTCTTACCCTTAAAAAAATTTCGCATTATATAGCTCCAATACGAATAGTTCTTCCCATCCAATCTTACACTTACAGACTGAAGCGAATAATCTCTTTCAGTAGCCATAATTAACAATCACAGAGAACCAGAATGCAAAAGTAGCGGAAAACAAAATACCAAATTGCAGAAACTGAACAGAGATTGCAGAAACTAAACAAATATCTTCTCAAAATTATACGATTACTCCAAAACACAAAACTAATTTACAGAAACTGAACACAAATACCAAATTGCAAAAGTTGAAGGGTAGACGAAATACCAAAATAATTGCAGAAACTGACGAAATACCAAATTTTGCAGAAGCGAAAGACAAAATCTCACTCCAAAAAATTTGTACTTGGGATTAAGCCTCGTTTCATAAAACCAACTCTGATACCATGTTAAATTAATTGAGATCAAATAGAGAAAGGAGACTAGAATTCTGAATAATCTGTATATTATGAATGCATAGTCTTAACCTAAATACAAATAAAGTATATATAGGTCAAACTGAAAGTACTATTCAGTAAATAAAACTACATAAATATTATTTAACACATTTGAAGGTGAAATCGAGTGACCATATATTGAAAGATGCACAATCAAAATAAATCATGTGATGGAAGAAAACTTCATATTGAAATATGTTTGATGAAATGAACGTCGAAGAGAAATGTTCATTCAATGAAAGCAAAGGGAAGAAGTTCGATGCATGAAATTCTTATTAATCTAATACAATTTGAATGGAGATTTTTGAATTTTTAAAGCTGAAGAAACAACAGCAAGGTTAAAGGTATGCATGCGTATAGTTGTTATAGATCTCAATGTTTGTTATAATATGATAGGATTTCTCGTGGAAAACAAAATGAAGCGTCTAATATGCATTTATGTTTAGCTGTCTAATTAGAAATCATTTTCTAGTGTTGAATCATAACCGTTGCTTTATCTAATGCATGTTATGAATTTAAATATCATTGTATCTAAGAATTGAAAACTGTTCCATTACATTGACAGATGATTTTGGGACTTTATCTACCTTCAATCAAATGAGAGGCTGAAACTTTATTGTATTTAGATTTTAACACTTAAATTAATATTAAAAAAAGAAGAAAGGAATGAAATTGTAAAAAATTAGCGATATAAGCCTTATTTTCTAGGATAAACGATATATATAATTATAGAAATAAGGGTATTCCACAACTCTGTCTAAGAGCATTGCCCCAGTACCAGTAAACCGTGAAGGAAATATATTTTCTTGACAACCATTCTAAAAAAGAAATGATATTCATCGTTCTGGGTTTTAGTAGTATATTTTGTTTGATGTAATAGCACTTGGAACTTTTCAGAAAATAATTTGAGGATTTGTTTTTAATAAAGAAAGTCAGCAATTATTCAATTAAAGAATCAATGCGTGCCTCGTTAACTGGTGAGAATTTATATGTGTGTATATATGTGTGTGTGTGTATATATATATATATATATATATATACATAGAGAGAGAGAGAGAGAGAGAGAGAGAGCGATATTATATTCACTGGCGAGGCCGGTGGAGTAATTGTGTACAGTAATGAGTAAGGACTAATTATCGCGCGCATGGGTTTCCATCACTGGATCGGGCAGCATTCTTCACTTCTCCCTTCCCGTTTTTAGTACTCAGTGAATCGAGTTTTTTTTTTCCTGAGAAAAAACTATCACATGTTGAAAAAATATTTCACAAACCAGCAACAGCTTAACTCAGAATTGTTATGTTTTCTCAAATGCTTCTTGAACGGTGCTAATTTCAATTCTCAAATAATATTTTTTGTCGTGTCAGTGGAAACTGCAGATCAGTGAATTTGGTTTGTTCAGGTCTGCGTAAGCAATGATTCGGCACTGATTCAAATGCTCATCATAGTTAGAAAGTGATAAACAGTGTTTATAGTTATGGTTACCACTATTACATGCGACCACCGCTGCCTCCCTCCCTCTGTTGGCATCTGGCAAGCAGGATTGGGAAGTGAAAGTGATGTTCATCTAATTAGTTATGGTTACCGCTATTACACGGGATATAATTTGTGTGAAATGGGATATTCAGGTGAGAATAAACAAAAAGAGATGAAGGAGTGGTTATCTAATTTTTTAGAAAATATTTAGGACATTTAAGCATTCTTCGCAAGTATTTTATAACAAAAAAACTGGTTATACCAAGAAAAAAATCACCTGAAAATATTCTACTTGAAGATAATCCTTCTTCAATGTATTTTGAACTTAAGAGAGAGTCATTTCTTTTATGTGAAATTGTATATAATTGTTTTGTTATTGAAAGGTCCAATCCTCATTTGTTATTTGTACTCGTATTCTCTGAGCTGCCTTCCTTTTTTCTCATGAAAGTAAAGTATTTCATTCAGATCACCGAACACCATCCATGGCAGATTCGATTGTTTTCGGAGTTGCCTCAACAGTGTCCAAGTCTTGTGCTTATTTATTTCCTCGGAATGCCTATGAACACCTGTTAACCTCCAAGGTGAATTAGCTAGCACCTAGTTGCTGCACATTCATATCAATGCAATGATAAGACATGGTTCTGAGCTGAAGATCCCATTCTTCTGTTCACAGCATAATTAAACCAACCACCTTTTCTACCACTACCCTCTCCTCCACAATCTACACATAGGCTACTGAGAAAAGAAGTCTTCTCTTTCAACTCCTTCAAATTCTTTGCTCTTATGTTTTGTCTCCGATGAAAACACAATCTCGGGGTTTTCAAGCTTAAGCAACTTGCATTAAATTGAACTGCACTTGGGTGCCCCAACCCATGGCAGTTCCAACTCAACAGACTCATGGCGATAGGCTGGGTTGCTGAGCCACCTCCGCCTCTGATATGTTTTGGAAATCTTCCTCGCTTCCTCATATCTTCTGTTGTGAATTTAAAAATGCTTTCACTCAAACGGTTTATCTTTTACCGACTAATTCGTCAGTAAAATTGACAGTAATCTACCAACAAAAAAAATCTTCCTCATATCTTCTGTTGGTGACGAACAAGGCCAGAGTAACGCTCTCATGTAGCCTCAGGTGGAACATCTTCTATCTCGGGTCATGTCATGTCTTAAAGTGGTATTCATTAATGTGTTGACAGATGAGTTGGACGATTCTACCTCATTTCCTAGCAAATGACTTCAAAGTTGATGGTTCAATTGGAACGAGTGTGGTATTTATGGTTGGTTGAGCTCTCATTATTCTACTCAATGGTTGAAGTAGTGTTTGATGTGGACGTGAGACTCACACGGAAGTGAGTGGAGAAATCCGCCATCGATTATGAATAAAAAGTTTTAAGTTGTTTGTATACAAAATAGACTCGTTATCGAACAAAGGGTTTTCAATACAGTTTTAAGTTTACAGGACGGAATAGGTAGCTCCCAGCCTACCAGCTAGGGATGTAAAAAAATAAAAAAAAAAAAAGTCAGATTTTTTAAATTGGATCAAGTCATATACCTTGTATATTTTTTTGTTTTTATATTTGATTTGTTGTAAATTGTTTTATTTATAAATATGTTGTAATATTTTTTTTTTTTTTTTTTTTTTTTTTGTAGTAAAAAATATTTATTTTTATTTTATTTATAAATATTTTAGTTCTAATATTTTTTTTTTTAAAAAATGAGCTTCTTATTTAGGGGGGAACCAACCATTTAATGTTTATAATTTATAAAATATCATAAATTAAGTTAGATATGTCCTAAAACCAGACCAACAACATTCATGGATACAGGGATGGGCGGCTAGAAAAGAATAGTTGTTGAAAACTTTTTTTCCCAATTTTACCCTCCCCCTTTTTTGGGGCCGGCCCCAAATGAAAGGGAAAATTATTTCCCAATTTTACCCTATAGAGTTTTTGATATTCCAAGTCATGTTTTCTGGCCATTAATTTTGTATAAATTATTTTTAACCATTACATTTGATTTAACCAAAAAGGTCAAAAAATGAAAAATAATTAAGAAATAAGAAGAAAAAAAGAGGGAAAAAGGAGAGAGAGAATTCTCATTAAAGAAATCCGACTATAACAACAATAAATAAAATAAAATAAAAACTTTAATAGTAACAAATTTATATATAAATATTAAAATTGAATTATTTCAGATATATTGATTTGAATTTTTAGAATTAAAAATAGTTAGATTTAATTTTTATATTGATTTATTGTTTATAAATGATTTGTGTGATTAATTAGATTTGTCTTTACGAGACTTCAAGATTGTTTTAACGTGTAAGCGGAGAAAAACACAAAGAAAATCACAAGTCTTTTTTAACATTATAATCGTTGCCCTGTCGGAACCCAACAAGCTTGTCCAAATTTCTATGAACGCCAGAGAAGACGGTGCACGTCTTGCATGTATGATTTTCTTGAAAAATAAATAAATAAAGGAGCATGGACTCGAGTCCAACTACAAAAATAAATAAAATGAGCATGGATTTCTCCAATTACACTTGATGATTTTGAGATTTTGATGTTAAAAATAATTCTTTAAAAAAATAAAAGAAATTTATTTTAATATATTTTTGAGTAAAAAATATTTCAAAAACAATTAAAATTACACTTCCAAGCAGGTTATTAACTTCAAGCCAAGTATTTTTTTTCATATTGTTACTTTGAGTTTTTTTTTTTTGTTGGTTTAACTTTTTCTTATTTATACTATATATATAATAAAAAATGATGATTTTTTATGTTATTTTATTCCCATACCATCATATTATTAAATTAATACTGAAAACAAAATAAATAATAAAAACAGTGTAAAAGTATTTGTGTATTTTTTGGATAATTAAATTCAATGAAAATATATTAGGACATGTAAGAAACATATAAAATATATACAACATAGAGAAAATTAAATAAAAAAATCTTTAAATTCATATACTACAAGATTATGTACAAAGACAAACTAGATATTATCTACATTTTAATTTTATTTCTTGCTCTACAACCATACAAAACAATTATATACCTAACAAGCACAAATCAATCTCGTCTCGTCTAGTACCATACTGTTTGTCTATTACGTTTTGGAGCATAGCCGTCACACCATCACCATTACTATTAGAAACTATGTTGAGCAATTCAAGGCCTCGACTGATTTATCTTGTAATACATATAATTGTTATGACAATACAGCGTGTGCGTGTGGAATTGTCAAGGTTTTTTTTTTTTTTTTTTTTTTGGCAATGGAGTAGACCATCATGATCAAAACATCTTCATTCATTGTCTACTTTACTTGCTCGTTTTCCACCATTCAAAATTTAAGATGGTCTTTTGGAATCCACCTCTTCCTGCTGGGTCGATCGAGATGTTTTCAACCACATATGACAGAAATTTAATTAATTAACGGTGACACCTAGGGGTCATTGTTTTAATTAATAAAGGAAGCCACAAAAGGACACCCTTATAAATTTTTTTGGGAAATTGCAACTCATCTTTTGTCTACTGTCCTGTAATCAATGTATGGAAAGCTCCTAGAAATCACCCGACGTGCATAGCAGGAGTACTTGGCATAACGGGAGTTGGATATGATTCAAGAGGACAGCTGGGGTTGCTGATAATTTGAAGGGAGACAGTCTTGCTACAGAGATCTCCATCTTCATAAAGCTGCATTTGCTGTTCCAAACCTCACTCTGATAAGCTATATCAATATGTTCCTGTACACTTTTCAAAAGCCCCACATGAAACCAGTGACCATCAGTGCCAAGTTCGTAACAGGTAGCATAGTATTACAAAAGAGTGACTACTCTATATTATAATGAAAAACATTGCGCACGGTCTACAGCAAGGTTTTGAGAGAGAATCTCACTGCTTACTATTTCAAGAGTTGATGGGTGAATTACAAGAATGCCAGCTTTTACTTCTTCAAGAAGTACATCCCATCTCTAAGTTCTAACTTCTCTTCAGAAACTAGACCTGATAAAAAGCTTTGCAATTGTTGGAGTGACTTGTCGTAAGGAGGATCAGCTACGCAAAACATCTGGAGCAACATGATGTTTGGAGTGATTTGGTTCAAATATATCCAACAAAAGTAAAGGGGCATGTTTAAAATTTTAAAACATTCGCACCTTGAGAGTATTGTGAATGCGATCCAATGCCATGCTGCCGAAATTGGTGAGCATGCCCATTATAAACTTCTACAAGACACCAACTTAAGAAAGTTAGAGAACAATGATACTTCAAAAAGGTTTGAGCACAATTTAATGTGCACAACTACATCTAATTTTCATTTAATTTCCAGTATCTGTACTTGGGAAGCTGTTATCCAGATATGAATCCTCAGCCCCGCCCCACGCCCCGCCAAAACTGACAAGTTTAAATACAGCAGAAGCAATAGCTCATGAAGACATTTAACCTGTCAATACTAGGGACAAGCAGGCACAGAAGCAGCTACACTAAATTCAATTTTACAGTTGAACCAGTTTATGACAATTAAAAATGTGTCAGAAATGATAAACTGCAGTTAGGATGAGAAGGAAAGCAGATATATTCTTCCTAATCTTAGAGGAATTGAGACCTCGGACCCGAATCCACAAGGGAAAGACCATATCCTTAGCAGCAGGCTCTTTAAGAGCTGAGTTCAACTGAGAATAAATCACTGAATGTCATTACACTCGACACTGGTTTCAAGCATTAAGCATTCATTGAGAAGGTGAAAACTATCTGATATCAAGAATATTCACGTCACAAACCTCGTAGATGGTCATTTCCTTGCGTATCTGGTCCTCGACAGAGGCTACAGATCTCTCTCCCTCTTCATCACCTCCTAACAACTCCTCACAACTACCAGTATTGCCACTGTTTTTGCCAGCATCGACAATGCCTTCCACTAGGGTAAATACATGATCATTCAAGTCTTTGCCCAGTGATTCTGTAAGAATTCCCTACATATAGAAGTGAGGTGAAAACTACCAGTTAAACTCCTAACTTGTAACCCGTGAAATACTAAATAAAAAGCCAATCCAAACCATATAGAGAACTTTCAGCCAAACTTGCTCAGTCAACATGACAATCATCGTATTTGTTAAAACTGTGAGCAGGAATTTTATCAATTTCAAGAAGTGACTGAACATTGCCAATCCAAACCATATAGAGAGCTTTCAGCCAAACTTGCTCAGTCAACATGACAATCATCTTATTTGTTAAAACTGTGAGCAGGCATTTTATCAATCTCAAGAAGTGACTGAACATTAAGAATTCAAATATACCTTGCTTATCCAAAAATTTATCCTCCGATTCAACACATCCACAGGTACTCCAATAACAGTAGCAAGCCTATTTGAGGTCCAACTGAAGTAGAAACAAGCACACTTTTACACAATTAATGAGATACACATCCAGTCTTGCCATGGAAATGATTCCTGAGCTTACCTTGTTTGGTCTTGAAATTGCATGATAATTGCAGCATGTATGGGAGCCACGCTTAACTGCATTGTTCTATCTTCAAATTGCAACTCCAACTAAAACAGCAAATCCCAAGACCAAAAAAAAAAAGAAATGAATTAAAGCATTGTAATATATCATGTGATGCAAGAAAATAGAGAACTGGATGGAGATTTTGAAGCACCTAACCTTGACTGTTCCAAGATTTTTCTTCCAGAGTAGCTTACGAGGGGTCTTGATTTCATGGAATCTTTTTGCATAATCAGTGAGTAGCTGGTTTACAGGTTCAGGTACATTAAGAGCCTCATCCTGAAATCAAGTGCAACAAGATTTGTTGCTTGTCAAAATGTACTTGTATCGAAAAGAGTGGCCTTGAAAGAAAAGCATGCGATGAACAAAAACATAATACGTGACATGTGATCGTATCAAGCTTGTCAATTTCTGACAGTGAAATGGAATTCGAGAATGTTCTTTTTTTTCAAAAAGGGGGGAATATGGGGCCAAATTCTGGAGGTATATTTAAGTCACAAAAGAAAATTAGATTATCAGCACTTAATAACACAATAATTCAATGTGCTTGCAGGAATCATGCAGAATGTTTTATTAAAGCTGACACCAAATGGAAAAATCTAAAGCAACCAAGGTCCTCATATGGATTAGTTGTTTTCAGCTACAATTAACTTCAGAAAGTGAAAGACACAGCACATGGCCCTGCCTAGAATAGCATTGACCGCAATAGAAGATGGCTTTTACATAAGCCCTCCAAAGTTTCATCAAAAAGCACATCTTAATTTATCACTATGAGCCACCACTGCCTCGGTACCTTTTAAAAAAATTGAAAATGCATCTCAATAACAGCAACAGACCAACGAAAAGTTTTCCTTGGTACCTGGATTGGAGGCCAAAAATTTGAAGATAGGATTGTAGCATTAAGGATATCCATAGATGCCCCTGTTTCTGCTGGTTCTGAACCTAAGAATTCATTCACCATAAGGAAATTCATCAACAAAAATTCAAATGCTAATTATAATTCATCTGCAAGAGTAGCCAAGAGCTATCTGGTGCAGTTAAAATCTTCTAATTTTGTATGGTTACCTGTTTGAGCTGACTTAATTGTTGCTTTAATATTGTGGTTTGTCCTCTTGGAATCAATAAGATCGTTAAGCATAATTTCACACCTTTGCATACTACTCTCTCCAAAATGTATCTGGAACATGACAAGATAAAATAAATTAAAAGGCTGGAGCATTTTATACACAATTAAACACAAATGAACATGCCCCACATGGTAAATCTAATTAAAACAAAGATCACAGTGGTATGTGGAGAACCTACCTTGAGGAGTTCTAAAGTACGTATTTCCGAGTCAATATCATAATCGGATTTGTTGAGAAGCTTTTCAGCCAGCATAACACGGTATTCATTGACAAGTTGGTCTTTTGAACCAATTATGCCGACAATCATCCCTAGTATGTCAACCTTCCTTTGATTCCTGCTGCCCTTCAATGGATCAGCCTCGACAGGATCAGGCACCCAGCTAAATGCGCAAAAGTCAAGTAGAGCAACATGTTAGCTTTACAAGTAGTTGAAGGATATATACTAATCAGCTAAGTCTACAAAGTACACTCCATTTTCAAATTACAACTTTTGCATACCTTGCAGCATTGACCCATGCCTGCTTGTCATCTGTGTTGAAATCATCATCAGCACCAACATTCTCCTGACTTTCCTCATCCCTATTTAATTCTTCAAGAAGACTATCGCCAGTAATTCCTGATCCATTTGGATTCCCACCAGTCCCATCAGTGAGCATGGTGACAATGCATTTTATTGTATCTTTTCTACCCCTTAAATAGTCTTTTATTGGTTCACCAACAGCTTCAAGAAAGACACCAGCCGGGTCAATTGTCCGCAGTGCTTTAATAGTTGAAACATACTGATGCAATATATCATTGGTTGAGGCACCTGCAGTGAGCAAGCGATATCTCAATGCAGAAATAAAAGACTCCACAAGTTTAGAATGCTGTCCAGTATAGTCAAGGCACTGCTTCAAGTCTTCGATTGCAGGAGAGCTGCGAAGGTCATTAAATAATTAGGAAAGATAAGAGTTTTCCCAATAGCATCTTACATAAACATTATCAAGTACTTGTAGCATCAAAAGACAAGCAGGATTCAGATCCTAGCAAAGAGAAAGGAATAGCAACTAAAATTGGATTGATATGGTTTCCAGTTTCAACACTTGTTTTCAAGAAAAAAATACATAGAAATCATTCACAAGATCCAATTTCACCAATGCATGTCCCCATCAAAATGGGATCCAAGACTTCTCATGCTATACTAATATATTGGTTATTAGTATCTATGAACAATATGGAGAGACAGAGAGAGAGAGAGTTGATGAATCACCAACAGTGCCAGTTTACCAAATCTATTTACTTATAAATTTAAACAGTAATTGGTGAAATTTCAAAATCACTTTCTAACACGACACCATGACCAAATTTTTTGAAGGTGAGAATATGCCCAGTGAAAAGTGCTAGTTTTAATGCACAGTCACAAATGTGAGCAACCACACAACATTCTGGATTCGTTATGTGAGACTGTAGACGCCAACCCCCACCATATTCTGCTTGTTACACAGGAATCTCATAATCATCGTTTAGATTAAGGCAAAACTATAAAGATAAAACATCAGATAACAGTAACTGTCATTGCTGCCTTATGAATAGGAATCTGTAGAGGAAAATGAGGTTAAGAAGAATCTGTTGAGGAATATGAGACTAAGTATCCAAACAAACTTACCTATCAGGATAGTCAACAATAATCTCAAATAGTTTGGAAATCCTCAAATCTTGCAATGTTTCGTAAGCAAAATACTCTAGTCGCAAATGCCATCTAACAAGTCCTTCAGAAGGAGCATTAATTGCAGGATAACAAGCTGAAGGGTGAGAAGCAAGAGGTGACCTGTGACCTGGTGAAGGGCTATAATAGCTAGTAGTCTCACCAAGATAAGCAAGGAGTGCATGCAAGAATTGGAGAGGCACATCCTGTAATTATTACCCAAGGAATCGTCAATCAATATTATAGAAATACAAGAATATACAGATAAGAAAAGGAAGGCATAAAATAAAAATAAAAATAAAAAATACAATGAAAATAATGCGTGAAATGGCATGATGAGCATTTTTAATGCTTGCAGGTTCTGAGTATCGCATTCACACGGAATGACAATAAGATTTGCTATAGCTGCTCTTTGCAGTGCATTACCATTTAAAATAGCTTGTCTTTATAGTGCAATACATGATCGTGCATCTGATGCGCGACATTCCCTGTGCATTCCTCATGTAACTTGACAAATGCAGTTTGTCAATTTAATGCAGCACATGGATGGTGTTACGAGACAATAAACGAGTCAAAAGTACAAATATCTATGATGCAGCAATTGTATGAGTTGGAAGAAATGTAAGTGCTGATAAACACTGGAAACGACCTTGATCCACTCATTAATGGAGCCCAAAACTGAAGCCCTGTAATCGTCGCCGGCCAGATCATGTACTTTAGCCTGCCATCCAAATAGGAAATATGTTGTTACAAATAATGGGGATACATAATTCAGAAGATAAATGATGCAGACTAACTTAAAATAAGTTGCTCTTATTTGTGTGTGCACATGCGAGTGTGCACTAATTATAAGGTTGTCAGATAAAATATGTTAAAACAACAGAAAGTCAGAGTGGAAGCAAATGAATTTGGCCAAGCATTGATTGCATGGCAAATCACGCGCTCACCTTCAGAAGCAAAAAGATGGCAGAAGCATAGGCATCTTCAGTCATAGATGTGAATCCAAGACTTCTGAGGTCACGTACAACCTTTCCAATATTCTTCACTAAATTGTTATTCTCTGTAAATTTCCCTTGTAGGCAGCTTTCATCAATATCCATCGCACCATTCCTATGTAACATTTTCCCCATCTCATCTAAATCCATGTCATCTTTGTCTTGAGAAGCATCATCATCACCACCATTAAACTCTCCATCCATTATTGTACTCAGCTCCTCCAGCCTTCCCTTAAAATACCAGTGTAGTAGTTCTAAGAACATTATAAATCACGGAAACAAAACTACAAATTAACCTTACTATCAAAACATCTTTAGCCGCACATAAATCACTAACAACGAAAAGCATACTAATTACGAGGCACGCATACCAGGAAAATGGCGAGGAAGACTAGCCATTAGAACTGAAGAAACCATCAATTGATACTTGGAAAAAAGATATTCTCTTTCGACATCAGAATCAGTTTTTCCTTCCAGTAATAAAGCACGAACTAACAGTAACAAACACTTCTCCTGATACTGTTTCTCTAACGAAATCTCTTCAAGTGCTCTGCACAAAACTTGCTGTAACTCAATTTCATAATTAGCTCCTACATTGCTATAACAATCAAAATGCCGCCAAAATTTTGACGCTAGGTTTCTCTCGAAAGCTTCCTGTCATGAAAAAAAAAGAACACATTAAATTGCAAATGCTTAAAGCGTTCCGTATGAGAAGCATTTATATACGATACCTCTAGTGACTTGAGAAAGAAATCGCGAACGAGAGAAAGGAGGCCGTGCTTGCAGAGGATTTGAACGTGGGAGAAGAGATCGGAGGCGTCGCCTCCGTGGAGAAGAGATAGGGTGGCGGAACAGAAACTGCCATAGCTGCCAACAATTTCTTGAACTGAATCAGCGCTGAGTGTGTCTAGAATTTCTAGATTGCTTACTAATGATAGAGTTGATTCTTCCATTCTCTCTACAAAACCCTAAAAAGAAAGAGTTGTGGGTTTTGGGAGGGAGAGTGAAAATCGAACATCTCTAGAGATTATTTTCTTTTTGCACCTTGGTCCTCGTATTATACATAATGTTTGAAGATAGTGGTAACGTTAAGCAATGTTGTCGATTGAGTACGGAATGGAATCTTGTTGGTTAACGTGGGTGGTATATCCAGAGGCTCCTCTCTCTCTGACTGTGATTGCAATGCCTCTTCCCTCATGTCCAGATTTTCTTCTGTTTTCAACAGTTTTCATATTTTGTTCTAATCACAAGCAATCTTGCATTTAAGCTTGATTTCTCTTCCAAAAAGAGAGGTGTCAAGTACAATGATTTCGTTAATAACATGATGGTCTAAGATTGCTAGGAGTATTTAGATCATATCCACTACATGCATGAGCTGATGGATTGAAGCCCTTTGCATGCGTTTAACGTTTGTTAAATTTTAAATTTTTTTTTTGTTAAAATTAAGTGTGGTTTGTACTTCTTGTATCGTTTTGATGTGCTGATGTCAAAAATGATTTTTAAAAAATAAAAAAAAATTATTGACATGTATTTCGGCACGAAAAACTATTTGAAAAGCAACCGTCACCACACTGCAAAACACGCTAGATTCATCAGAACATGTGGGACAAAGTCAAGTGACATGAAATATTTGCAATATCCCTAGCACTAGCCTTATGCTAAGGTATATTGTTATTGCAGCTCCTGCGATCTCCCATGGTGCCCTTTATTTCTCAAGCTGGAATTGATACATCTTTGCAGTTTAAGCATGCGACGGGTCTCTTCTCTGGAAGCAAAACTCGGCATAGTTGTTTTACCGGCTTCTTTCACCTCTCTTAACATCAACTCTATTGTCTCAAGATCAGCCCCACGATTGCTGGTAATTTACTTATCTCTGGGCTTTATTGGTATGGCGTTGTTATGGATGTCAAGAGAACAACAAGGGAGCTAGCATGGATTCCTCGGGTTGAAGCCCATTTCACCAGTGTCATCACCATGTTCGCAACTTATTACAAAAGGTTAGTCAATCTCACTTTAGCCCTCTCTATGTTTTTCTTGCCATTCCAGATTGTCCTTGGAGAAAACAAACTTTTATGGATGCGCTTTTATTATTATTATTATTATTAAAGAGGTTCAAACTAGAGACAGTGGCGGAGAAATTAAATTGTTGTGGCGGCTAAATTAGAATTATCACGAGACTTCGTAAGTATTAAAAGATGTCTTGAAAATTTTTGGAGGGACATGGTAATAATCTCCGAGGGATTAGCTTGAAAACATGCATAAACTTAAGGGACTTTATTGATTTTTTCAAAATTTGGTGGTCATGCCCCCTCAAAAAACGTTTTTTATTTTTATTTTTTTTACCTGAAAGCCGACAATTCAGGTCGAGCTGACCCATAGGTATTAGTATCCGAGTCAAGCTCAATCCTTATACAAATTCACTGGTCATGTTATAAGATGACAGTGTTTTTTTTTTAAAGTATTTTTTAAAAACAAAATGTATTGAAGTATTATTTTTTATATTTTAAAATTTATTTTTAATACTAGAAAATTAAAATAATTTAAAAATATTAAAAAATAATTTCAAATAAAAAAATATAAATTTCAATTTTTTTCTGAAAAAATAAACATGCTCACGGTGGCCTGCCACATGCAATCTCTTTTTTTGACGACAACATTCCAAACTTAACTTTATCCTTAAAAAAAAAATTATTGATTGATATTTGACTCATTTATCATATCTAGCTGTTGCGTTACAGGATGTGACCGTTAGAAGCCCCCAATTTCAAATCCGCTGAGAACAAACCAGTCAAAACACAAGAGATACCCTACTGGCCACCACTGCCAAAAAAAATGAGAGAAGAGGACCAACTGCAACAGCCATTAACACCAGAAGAGTTGATGCAAGAGCTCAGATTCAAAGCCACTGAGCTTCTTCTCAGAGAAGAATGGCAAGAATCCGTTCAAGTCTACACCCAGTTCATCAATCTCTGTCAAGACCAGATCTCTGTCAAGTCACATCAAAATCACCCAGACCCAGACCTCCTCACCAAGCTTCAAAAATCCCTCTGCTTAGCCCTGTCAAACCGTGCTGAAGCACTGTCCAGGCTTAGAGATCTCACGGGAGCGCTCAAAGATTGTGATCAAGCATTGAAAATTGAGAGTACACATTTCAAGTCCCTTGTTTGCAAAGGCAAAATCTTGCTTAGTTTGAACAGGTACTCAATGGCCTTGGATTGCTTCAAAACTGCTGTTCTTGATCCACAGGCTAGTGGAAACCTTGAAACTCTGAATGGGTACGTGCAGAAATGCAAGAAACTGGAATTTCAATCGAGGACTGGAGCTTTTGATCTCTCTGATTGGATCCTAAGTGGGTTTCGTGGCAAATCTCCAGAGCTTGCTGAGTACACTGGTCCAGTGCAGATTAAGAGGTCTGAGCTCAGTGGAAGAGGCCTGTTTGCAACAAAGAACATTGATGCAGGGACTTTGCTGTTAGTGACTAAAGCAATTGCCACAGAGAGAGGTATATTATCAAGTGAAGATTCTGGTGAGAATGCACGGTTGGTCATGTGGAAGAATTTTGTTGATAAAGTTGTAGATTCAGCTACTAAGTGTGAAAGAACTCACCATTTGATTAGCACATTGTCAAGTGGTGAAGATGAGGATAAGCTTGAGGCTCCTGAAATGAGTCTATTTAGGCCTGAGGCAGAGGAGATTGGAGAGTTAAATGAGAAGCTTGATAAGGTTAAAATTTTGAACGTATTGGATGTGAATTCTCTTGTTGAGGATTCAGTTTCAGCTAAAGTCTTGGGGAGGAATAGTGATTATTATGGTGTTGGATTATGGGTTCTGGCTTCATTCATTAACCATTCATGTAATCCTAATGCTAGACGCTTGCATGTTGGGGATCATGTGCTAGTTCATGCTTCCAGGGATGTTAAGGCGGGTGAAGAAATCACATTTGCATATTTTGACGTGCTTTCTCCATTAAGCAAGCGAAACGAAATGTCAAAGACATGGGGTTTTCATTGCAGTTGCAAGAGGTGCAAATTTGAGGAAGAAATGTGCTCTAAGCAAGAGATGAAGGAAATAGAGATAGGACTTGAAAGAGGGATTGATGTGGGCAGTGCAATTTTTAGGCTAGAGGAAGGTATGAGAAGATGGATGGTGAGAGGGAGGGGGAAAGGCTATATGAGGGCATCATTCTGGGCTGCATATTTTGAAGCTTATGGCTCTGAGAAATCAGTGACGAGGTGGGGAAGACGAATTCCGGCTGTCGATATTGTAGTGGATAGTGTTGCAGAAGCTGTGGGGTGTGATGAGAGAGTACTGAAGGTTTTTATGCAAGCATTTAATGGAAACGGCGTTAGTTTGGTGGATATGGAGAAATCACTCAAGTTGGGAAGAGGAGTACATGGAAAGGTGGTCAAGAAACAACAAGCCTTAAGGTCCCTCCTTGACTTTGGCACTCATGATGCTTGAACATAGGCTATTGAGCTAGTAGCGATGCCAAGTTTTTTCTTTTTCTTTTTCTTTTTTTCTTTTTTGTCTCTGTTTTTCTTCCTTCTTTTAACTACTGAAAGGTCATTTTTTACTTTGTTTTGTGCCATATAATGAGTGTGTTTAGCATTATGACTGCGGGTGCGAGTGAGGTTTATCCGCAACTATAATTTTTAATGTTTGGTAATATTTTTATCACAATTTTTTGATGGTGGATCCCATTATTTCCTGTGATGCAACCAAAGGTTATAAGAAGCAGCACTTTGCTGCTTCTTGTGATGGGAAAATGGATGAACTGTTCATCCATTTTATTCAACGAACAGTGAAGCATGCTGAACTATTTTGGTTGGACCGGTCCGGTTCAAAGCTAAAAATACATTGAATCGGGTCTGACCCAATAAAATAAAAAAATATTTTTTTATTTTTAATTGTATTTTATTCAAAAAATTAGTGTTAAATACTATTTAATGACTACATAAATTAGACGAAAATCGTTTGATGATGCCGCATTTATAGAATTTGATTGCAATCTCAATTTTGTTCCTGATTATATTTTACCTGATGTTGTTGCACTCTTAAAAAATTTGTGAAAACTGTAGTCATTGTCGAATATATTTCATACGTAATGGAATTGTGGATAGTTTAATGGAACAATAAAAAATATTTTATATAAAGTATTATTTATTTCATGATGTAATAGCAATAGTTAAATCTACAATATTTAAATTAAAAACCATTAATATTAATATATATTTTTTTAAATTATTTTACAACCTTAATTTCAAAAGTATTCTTAACCAAATATATTAAATTATTTTTTGTTCAACCTTAATTTCAACCACGGTTTTAACCAAACACCTATAAAATCAAATTAACCTTAATTAAAAGTACTTCTTATAAAATAATTTTTTTTAAATTACAACCATAATAGCTATCAAAATACCAACCACACTGACATAATACCAAACACCAATCAGACTCTGACACGAAATAACAAGGAAGCACTTCCCTTACATTATCAGAATATCAGGTAAAACTCCAAAAAAGTAGTTTTGAGCATTTTAGTTAAGTGCGTGCCCATCTGCATGGCAACATCCAAATTAAATTTAGAGTTCGCTGGGAGAATCATGGGCAGACTGCAGAACTCAGTTTTGTTCCGCAATCTGACTGCATGCACCTGAGCACCAAAACCATCCGGCGACACTTCTAATAATGGCCATATCGACCCCTAGAAGCAATTTGTGACGGCCTAGCAGAGAAATTTTTTTTCCCGAAAAACTCCTTGGACGAGGAGTGGATTAATTCGGCACTCTTCGAACAGGGGATTTGAGCATAACTCCAAATTAGGCATATGAAAATACTTCATTATCATCAATACCTGCCATTTTCTTTTTCATTAACAAGAAATAATGTAATCTATTTTTCCCCCATTACAAAAGTAAAGTTATAAATAATTTCTGTTGACAGTAAGATATAGTGACCTCAAAACTAATACAGTTACATGCACTCTCAAGGGAGCAAAGGTGCATTGTAACAGCAGGGTAACTGCAGTACAGACCAGAGCAGCCTGAAAACCTACAATATCAAATGATTCATTCTGACCAGCTTATTATAGAAAATGCAGTCATCCCTACCAGTGTTGCTCTCCAACAAAGCACTTTGCACAAGTTCCTGATGCAAAAAACCATTGGAAACTAGAAACTAGAAACAGCACATTTGTACGAGTGCAACCCTTATGGGAGAAGCTGAGAGGATACAGAAGCACAGTTCTCACCTTGACTTCCGTGTGGGAAAGAAATGTCCCCAAGCAGTGTATAATCAACCTCATGTCTTCAACCTGAATAGGCAGCAGTTAATCCTCAACACTCCCAGACGCTGCCAAAGAGCAAAATTAGGAATTTTAGTCTTACCCTGATGTAGCCAGTTTGATTCCAGTCAAAACACCTGAAAGCCTGTCCCAAAAAAGAATTATTGATAGTGGGTAGATGAAAGAACAATCCTGATATTCTCAAATTGCAGACAAAGAAAAGGGAGTTAAAGTTTCTGAGAACATACCTCCAATAATTCCTTATCAATCACAGGCTCCTTCCCATACAGCTCTTTCTTCTGTCTCCACCTTGTCATATTTTTTTTCAGACAAATCTGCAACAGACTTGGGTTTTGTACCTGCATCTTTCAAGTCCGTTTTGTCCTCAATTGCTTCCTCTGTCTTGTCTCTTTCATCACCAGACCGAGGTTCATGCTCAGCATCCCCACTGGTCTTCCCTCATCTTTTTTCTGTTTAGCATTTCACCCAATGAAACAACTAATGTCGTACGGAATCTCAATGTTTTTACAGGAAAACCAATATTATAATAAATTATCAAACTTGAACTGGAAACTTTTAACATGCAATCCATCTTAGACTTCCCCAACTTGAGTCATGCCCAGGGTCATCCATTTGTTCATATTCTTCAGGATCGTCCATTTCTTCACATTCTTCAGGATCTTCCTCTGGGTCTTCCTCAGCTTCACTTTCTTCTTCCTGCTTTGGCTTATTAATAGGATCAACAGAAGTATCCTCCTCCATGACAGTTTTTTCATCATCCGGCTGGTCTGCACTTGACATTTCACTGTTAGCAGATTTAGCTTTCAGAGGTAGAGCTCACTAGTCTTCAGGCGCCTTCCTAATGATTTCTTGTCATCCTTCACATCCATTCCCCCCCACTGCCTCTTGCGTCGATTTCTTTTTCTTACGAATTTTATTTGTAGCTTCTGCATATAATAGAGGAACACTGGAAAATGCCTTAGCAACTGAATCCAGTAACATTCATGTAGATGGAGTAACCATTGTGAACCAACCTGGAGAAATGTCAAAAGACGAGATCACATTTGATACTGAAGCATCTCATATAGTGATTCAGCAAACAGTGAGAGCTGCAAAAGTAGTAGAACAACAGTTACATAACTCTCAGCACACAAAGAGTTTCATTGAATTTAGGCATACACAAAGGAAAAATATAACACGATATTATCAAGGCAAACCTCAAATGTTGATTCCTCAACATCCTTACCAGTGTAATCCAAAAGTGCGTCCAGGGAAAGTGATAAAGAGCACAGCTGTGGCACAGAAGGTATCATTAGGCAATAATATTAAGTGAAGGCAAAGTGTTTCATATTATTGGTCTTTTTTTTTTGGACAACACTGAAAATTAACATAAGTTGCTTATGCCTTTTAATGTAGCAGTTAGTAACATAAATATGTGCCATGCAATAATCAAAACCTATTTTGCCTTCCTTGTTGCCTTTTTTTTTTCAAAATAAGTCCAGGGTGTCTAGGAGGTTGTTCAGGCTTCCTCTTTTCCTTTACTTCTTTATTTGATTTGTTCCAGGTCTCATCTTTTTCACCTTTGTCCTTGTTATCTTCCTTCAATCTTTCATAATCCTTCAACTTTCCACCCTTACTATTAGCATTATCCTTCAGGGCAACCTTTTGCTTGTCAGCCTTAACTTCAGTTTTAGTCCCTGAGCTGCTTTTCTGGTCACTTTCCTTTTCATCCTTCTTATCCTCCTTGAGATCCTTCACGGCCTGAGCAACTTTTAACTCATCCCTTTTGTCATCTTTCTTAAGGTCACCCACCACTGGCTCCTGAACCGTTGAGCTTTGTTTTCATTACTTTCTTAATTATTTTCTTTTTTATGGTAGTTTTGATACCAGTACCTTGTGTAACTACAGGACTGATGGTATCTGAAGTATTCTTTGGCTGATCCCCACTGCAGTCCTTCTCAGCTTTCATATCAGACTGCAAGTCATTATCCTTATTTTGAGTAGATTTACAACGCAGCAGACTAGACTTACAGCCAAACTATTTAGGAGGACAAACAAAGAAGAACATATATTATTTAGATGAAGTTAGTTTTGGATACAGAACATTTTGTCCTATTCAAGATTTCAGGGACCACAAACATGAGAGCGTAAAAAAAAACTCCAACATCAATGTGTGATGTAATCTTAGATCCTAAGAAATTTGTAGCAACTAGCAAGTACTTCACATTAAGTTAGGATATTATCTTAATACATGCAGTAGCAAGAATTTCAACCCACATTACTGATTAATTACTAGAAAACATGCAAATAAGCTAATGAAAAACAGAACACATAACTATAAGGATTATGTCAGGGTATAGATTTCCTTAAATTAGAAAAAAAAAGATTCTGAAATGACCATGAATAGGAGTAAAAAAGACCTGTTGAGCACCACTCATGGAAGCTGAGCCATAAACAGCTCTGTACTGGCCCTCATAATGTGATGTGGCTGAAGCATAATCTCTGTATCCACCAACATCAGCCTCCTGAGGACCGCCGAGAATCGATGAATGCCTAGAGGCCAATGAATGTTGAGAGCCCCCATCAAGCCCCCCAACATAGCTCCCAGAATAGGTCATTCCCAGCTAACCAGATTTCAATTAAAAAAACGACACGTATATCCCGAACCAATCAAAGCATGAGACACGTATATCCCGAATCAATCAAAAGTAATACACATTAGAGTGATTGTCCAAATTACAAGAAAAGCTACGATAATTTTACTGATTTGCGTACAATCAAAATTAACAAGCAGTAAGAAAGAACAATATGCTCGAATTACAAAGGAAAACTCCTAGAATAAGCAGCTCCCAGTTGTGAAAAAAGAAAAACAAATAGCGAGAAGACGGGATTTCAAATTTAAAAATGAGACCTTTACTCCACGACCACTCACACAGGAAGAAAAAAATTGCACCAGAACACAGCATGGATAATTATCAACTAATCAAGCTTCGGCATTGCGTTTGCTTCTGCTTTTCAAATTGACTTTCACCTCAAAAGCATCAAATTGATGATTTTTGAAGTAATTTATAATGGTTTTGATGTGATGATTTCAAAAATAAAAATAAAAAATCATTTTAATGCATTTTCAATTGAAAATCAATTTTGAAAAGCACCTCATCACAATAACAAACACACACTAACATACACCGAAAGAAATTGCCCAAGAACAGCAATTTTCACAGTCATTCATGTGTCATTAAAATCGAAAGACGGTGAAAAAAATTAATCTGGCCTAATTACAAGAAAAGCTGCAATTTTTACTTTGCAGTGAAAAACCTGCAAAGTAAGCATTGCTGCCAGATTGGGCATATTGAGCAGAGCCAGATTGGGCACCATAAGCATTGCTGGCTCTCGGAGAATACATATTATTTAAACCAATGAATTAAAACATGGAAAAAAAAAACATATTACAAAAACAAACATTGAGAGAGACAGCCAGTGATTAGAGAAGAAAATGATAACAACCAGCCCGCAATTGATATTATACGGACGGCTGCTAGTGGGTTTTTTTGCTTTTTCTTAAAATCTCTAAAACAAGAGACCATGGGTTTGAAGACTGGCAAAACAAGCGGTGTAGGTTTACATCTCAGACCGGCTCACGGGTTTGCATTTGCATTTCAGGGATTGGTTCATGAAGGTGAGGCCTTAAAGTTTAATTCCTCCTGGCCTGATAAAAAGATTTTTTGCTCGTTCTTGAACCAGGCCTGGTTGATTGGAGTTAGAATCCAGCGGATCTAAGTTGTCTTACTGGGCCCTGGCTAAGTGACCAGGTTTCTTCTTCTTTTTTCTTTTTTTTTTTGCGATGGAATAGATAGAAACCAATGTTAAGTATTAAATCATTAATCCGTTGATTTTTCTTCCTCCTCCCTAAAAATTACCAAATAAGATTAGGAGGGATTAAATAATAAGGGATTAACATATAGAGGGACTTTTATCTCTATAAAGGTGAAAGTGGTGGCGGTTAAAAATCTCCGAATTATACAAATATGAAGGTAGACGTAGCATGCATCATCCAGCTTGAGATGGACCTCTACATTTGAATTTATTATGCTACAACGGAGGTGGACCAATTTGATTATTTATATTCAAGATTATTGGCTCGTGCAGTGGTATGAGCTGGATCAAAACTTTTTAAATGAAAAAATAAAAAAGACTTTGTTAATATATTGAAAAAAAAAATTGTGTGAGGTTTGATCAGATAGAACCTGTTCAACTTAGCAGATTCAAAAACAAATCAAAATAAATTATGAAACATAATTCTCGATTAACTCAATATTGAGAGATGAAATTATAAAAAAATCAATTTAAAAAAAAACTAAAAAATAACTTAAATTAACCCGTCAAACTCATGATTCGAGTCATGAGATCAAGATAACTTCATATAAAGCAAACCAAAATAAGTCAAGAAAGCCTGGTTCATAATAAATAAAGTATTGAATGATGTAATTGAATAAAAAAACCAATTAAAAAAATAAATCAATCAATCTAATCAGCAACTATAATGACGAGATTGTGATAACTTTATAAAAATCAAATTAAAATAAATCATAAAATTCAATTCTCAACGAGTTGAATGATAAAATTAAAATTATATCTATAGATAGATTTAAAAAAACAATAGTAATTCATGAGGTGGTCCACCATTATTATTTTTAGTGTTTTTTGAATAGGTTTTTTTAAAAAAATTTCCATGACCAACTTTGTTTAATATATATATATAAAAGATACTTTACCTTTTATGGTCCAAGTCTTTTATTTAATGGGAATTAAATGTGAAAAAAAATCACATGGAACTTCAATTGAGGTTCGTTCTTTGGTGAAAATGAGCATAAAGGAATAGAAGTTCCTTCGATGTAAACGGTGACGAATACGAAGGCTGGAAAGTCTTTATGAAAGAGAAGGGCAAATCATACACTTCATTGAACCTCCATTAGCGTCAATAATCCAATCCTTTCTAGTACAAGACTAATCATAGCATCAAGGTAATAATTATTTCTACACGATTTCTTAGAAATTCATGTAGATCCTAATCGATGATTTACTAGCATGTTCTCATTCTAGTAACTATTTGGATAGTTGTATATTAACTTGTTTCAGGTCTTTAAAAACTATTTACATCCATCCTCTAGTTTAATACTTGTTGTTTTTGTGTTATAAATATATTTAAAAATAAATAAAAAATTTTAATTAAATTTTATTTTATATTTTAAAATTATTTTAATGTTCTGATATAAAAAAATCAGCTTAAAAAAAATACATAAGCAAATATCTCAAACTCGTAACCTGTTAAATTTTAGATTCATGCTCAATTAAAAATCTTAATTCCCGATCAATTTAATATTGGGTAGCCAAAATAAATCCAACAAATAAAAAGATGTAAAAGCTAGAAAAAGCAAATAAATAAAAATAAATTTAAAAACTTATCTAAAATTAAACAAATAACAACCGGAAGAATGAGAATTATATTCTAAAGATAAAAGAAAAATAAAAAGGGATGAAATAAAAAAATAATTATAATCTTGCAAATCATTTCAAATATTAAAGGATGGGGTTGAGGGTATCTATTTAAAGAATTAAAAAAAAAAAGACAAAGAATGATAAATTAAAAGACTCGAGATAACCAAGTCATTTTTAAAATCAATAAAAAATTGCACATAAAGCAAGCTGGAAAAAAAGAGGAACTTGGTCTCCGATTAAATAAATGCTGAAGGATAAGAAATGAGAAAAAAATTTAGTTTAGACAAAGAAAAATAAAAAAAACCAAGCAAACTCAGACGAACCTTCTAAATTCATGAAATCCTAGCTCCAGGTTCAATTAAGAAACTTCATTGCCTATCAATTTTAAAATATAAATTTTAAAAACTTTCTAAAGGAAAAAAATAAAGAAATCAAAAGAATAAAAATCAAACTTATCAAAAAATAAAAAAAGGAGGGTAAATTGTAAAAAAAAAAATCAATTTAAAAAATGATTTCAAACAAAATAAACAAATATAAAAAAATGAAGATCAAATTTAAAAGATCAAAAAACTCCGCCAAAGAGTTTATTTGGATTATTTTTTTTTAATTAAAGAGCTGTAAAGTATCTACACTTAAAAAAATTAAAAAGACTGAAACTCCTTGTAGTGAAAGATAATTTTTTTAGGGTTATATTAGTGATTTTACTATACAATAAGAAACAAAAGGATTAATCTAACCCCATATAATTTATAAAAGATAATTATATCATTGTAAAAAGACCATTTTGTCTAAAAAATATAACTCAAAAGTTCCATAACTTAAGGGTAATTTTGTTAATATACTACTATAATGAATAGTATTTTGCTCCTCGAGCTACATTAAACTCCCTTCCACTCTAGATTTTTGTTGATGATTTTTTTATCCAAGCTAGATCAAAAACTAAATACATAGGTCTTATTCTTGATGGTGAATCTCTAGAGGTACATATATTTAAAATATTACATGCAACAAGTTGTCGTTCGATTTAATATCTCGATTTCATTAATTTATCTATAAAAAATTACAATGATTGTTTAAATAAAAATCATAAATACAAAATTACAATGAAAAACAATGAACGGATTTTCTAAAACTTGAAATAAAAAGTGCATAAATACAAGGGAGTTAATGGGTATAAGTAATTTTTTCCATCTTTAGAAAAATCAACTAATATACTCAAAACTAAGAAAAACCACTGACACACACACACAAAAATGAATTTAAAAGTTGTAAATCAAGAACTGAAATATAGTTTTTTATTTTAAAAAAGCTATATATATATATATATGTTTTTAATATGTTTCACTTGAAATTGCATTAGATAAATATATTTTTAGTTTTTTTTTATAGTTTTGATATGTTAATATTAAAAACTAAAAATATAACAACAAAAATTATTTTAATATATTATATTTTTTTAATGAAAGTTACTTTTTAAAAACAACCTACTAAAAAAAAAAGTCACCTAAAGCAGTTTTTTTAATTTTTTTTTTAATGATTCTATCTATCCAAATACCAAGCAGCAAACTGGGACCAAGTAAAAAACAAGAAAGGAGAGAAAATCCAAGAAGGATGGCCGCAACTTTTACCTTGATTTTTTTATGCCATGCATCAGCAGCCAATTCTCAAACTTTTTTGTTTCCAGATGAACTTCTAGGATCTAATCGACTTCACATCTGTCATGTTTTGTTTCCAAAACCGGCACCTTCATGATGTAATCCTCTCCTAATCTCGAGAAAGGACCCACATCTTAGTTGGGTTATGACCTAATCCTTTCCTTAATCAACCTAGCTCCCAAAGCTATTCTATTCCCATTTCTGTAATGCGTACGTGGATGCTTCATCATCTCCCCCTAGAGGACAAAACAAGAAAACAAAACCTAGGCGGGTCAATAAAAACAAGCCACCAACTGCTGACGCATGCTATGCCCAGAACAGGAGGCTGCATCTAACGGCTGAGATTCATAGAATATTCCGTCCCATTTCTTGACATCCTATAAAAGTAATCACTGGAAGGGTTGGTTTGATGTTAATCCGGATGACCTCATAATATCAACACGTATTCATTAAAAGATTGATTAATTCAGTGATCAAGGAGGCTGGTTTAAGCCAATCAGGACAGGGTGCGTGAGGTGGCTAGATAAGAACCACAGAGTATAAAACACTGGCCTACAATTTCCCCCGATGCTTATCCCTAGTCTACTACTCCTACTTTTAGCAGGACACGTGTCGCTTCACGGGGAGGTGCTGATTAGCGACCCCAGACTCGGACAAAGCCTCCGCCATGATTCAATTCCTAATCTCTCGAGTTGTAAAACGGAGCGCACTCTCTTTTCAACCATTACTTTGCTCACACGAGGAACCGACTGGGTTTTGAAAGAAAAACTCAATACACGACCCTGCAAGACTGGTTTTATAAAGCAAATTCCCTCCGCCAAAAAGTCTGGATGCATGAATAATTTCAATCTAATCTTTATGGATGTAACCTAAGTCTAAATTTTGTTTTTAAAAATTATTATTAGCTTATCCATATACTTATATAATTTTTAACTTAAAAATTTATAAAATTAGTTGATATGTATTTAAGTTAGCTCTGATAAAAAAAATTAATTTTTTTAATCATTCTACAAGATAAAAAAATATACAAGGTCTATATTGATCCAAAGCTCTTCAAACTACATGATTAGCTCACTTGTGAGTATGTTTGGCAACAACTATTTGCCATGTTTTTGCTAAAATTTGATTGTTTTTTTATATATTATTGTTTAGATATTTTTAGATTGTTTTGATGTGTTGATTTAAAAAAAAATTTAAAAAAATTATTTTAATATATTTCTAAGCAAAAAATACTTTGAAAAATAATTACTATCATAACACCAAACACTATCTTAAAAACATGACCTATTATACAAGTTGTTTAAGTGCTGTTTGACATTACGGTTTAATTACATTTTTATTTGTTTTTTTATTTTAGCTTAAATTAGTTTTTTATGTTTTATTTTTATTTTTATATGTTGATGTTAAAAATAAAAATATATTATTTTAATATATTTTCAAATAAAAAACACTCTGAAAAATAAGTTTTATCGACTTCCAAAACAAATAATTAATCCCAACTTTAAAGTCATTGCATAACATTTTAACATCAAATTATTTCATCATGTCTAATTTGAACCCTTTCCATAAAGAAGAATTCCAAAAGAGGAAAATTTCGATTGAAAATACATAGGAAGCATATAAATATAATACATGGAACAACAATAGTGCCAAAAGAGTTGGACTTTTCAATGAAAATATCTTATTGGATATTTATTATATTTCAGTCTGTTTTATTTTTTTGTTTTAAAAATAAATTTTTTTAAAATAAATATTTTTAAATTTTTCTTTACTTAATATATTTTTTTAGTATTTTTAATTCATTTTAATATATTAATATAAAAAATAATTTTTAAAAAATAAAAGGATATTTTTAAATAAATTTTTTTAAAAAACAACAATTACATCATGATTCGAAAGAGCAAGTGCAAAGAATCAAGCATAAAAGTCAGATTTAGAACGTGTCCTCAATCTTTACACTCAATGCGAGTATGGCTACAGGCTACCTAGTTATCATCCGAGGTATTCAAGTCAACAAAACAACCAATCAAAACCATGCATTCACAAGAGGACAAAAAACCCTCAAAAATAAAAGGGCGAGCCATCTCCTTGCAAACATTTCAAACACCCTCATTTCTCTCAAGCCATCCCCTCTCCTCCCTCCCTCCCTCCCTCCGCCATGTCTTCATCATGAGGTCTCTTTAATCTTATTAGCAAACTACCCCAAGCTTCTGCCTTTCTTTTTAAACACCACCTGTCTTTTTTGAGCAAAAAAAATGCAAGGAAAAACCATCTATAACCAGCTTCCTCCTGGTTTTAGGTTCCACCCTACCGATGAGGAATTGATCGTGTACTACCTTCGTAACCAAGCCACTTCCAGGCCATGCCCTGCATCTATTATCCCAGAAGTTGATATTTACAAATTTGATCCCTGGCAATTACCTGGTTGGTTTCAAATTAAAGGGTTTTCTTTTCTGCGCACATGCAATTTAAAGTGTCCTTGTAATTCATAATCATGCTTGACTGTTTCTAGCTAGGCCTTGTGATATTGATTGTTTAACTTATGTGATGTAGAGAAGGCAGAATTTGGAGAAAATGAGTGGTACTTCTTTACCCCCCGTGACCGCAAGTACCCAAATGGAGTGAGGCCTAACAGAGCAACCGTGTCGGGGTATTGGAAGGCCACGGGCACAGACAAGGCCATCCACAGCGGATCTAAATATGTTGGTGTCAAGAAAGCTCTTGTTTTTTACAAGGGCAGGCCACCAAAGGGTGCCAAGACAGATTGGATTATGCATGAGTATCGCTTAAATGATCCAAGAAAACAAGCCAACAAGCAAAATGGATCCATGAGAGTAAGCTCCTTTTTCCGCTTTTTTTCCTCCCTACAGTGAATATGTATCTTTGGATATTATTACGATTATTTGCCATTCAATTTACATTTGTGCATTTCTTTTATTTGACCATGGTTTTTGTTTTTTGTGTTTCAGTTGGATGACTGGGTCCTATGTAGAATTTACAAAAAGAGGCACACGATAGGACATTTAGAGGAGAAAACAGAAAATACAGTAGATGCCCATTTGGACGTCACCCCAGCTAATGATGCTAGTGAACAACAAATGATGAAATTTCCAAGAACATGTTCTCTTTCTCATCTGTTAGAATTGGAGTACCTGGGTTCAATTTCCCAACTCTTGAGTGGTGACACATACAATTCAAATCTTGATCTCCAAAACCTCATAAGCAATGCTGGAACTGACCACGTTGAAAAAATCCAGCTAGGACAGATGTCTCTCCAACACACAGATCGTGGGAAGTTTCAGGGGAACCTGCAGGGCAGTACCTTAAACCAGCCACTATTTATGAACCCAACGATGTATGGATTCCAGTGACTTGCATGGTTTTGAGTCTTTTGACCATTGAATCAAGAAAATTTGGGTTTATCATCATATTGAAGACAACACAGTGGGTAACATCCAATTAGAAATTTACAAATTGTTTGTTAGGACATATATACATTTATCTTGCGCAGTTGTCAACTGTGAACCAGACACTTGCAGTTTCTTTAATGTGGCACCTACAAGGCATCTAAAAAATATATATTATTTTCACACATATAGGACAAGCTTGAAGGTGTTTCCTTTTGTTCTGGGCACGCAATTTATAAATATCCTTTAATCCAAGGCTGCCAGCCTCAATATATATAAAAACAATTCCCAAAGATTTATGTAAATTAAAGTGGTGCTTCTGTTAGTGAAAGTCAGAAGACATTGCTGCTGGTTCTTTTGTTAGCTAAAACTCAGGATGGCCACAAACAATACAGAAATGTAATTATCACCATATCGAGCAGATATGCAGAGCCGGTCATGCACTTTATATCATTATTTTTCAAACTTTGGAAAGTAAATCTCACCTATCTAAGAAAAATATTGAAATGTTAATTTTGAGATTGGTCAAAAACAATGTGGAAAGCAAATTTTATTGATGCAACTAACCAAGTGTTTCGGTGGGTGCATGGGTTAATTTGTCTTTAGCTTGATAGCGATTTATACAGGTAAGAGCTTTAGAGGCTTTAGATTCCGATCATTACATCATCAGCACATCTAGTTGCATTATGAAGGTTGAATTCCATTATAGGTTCTATCCATTACCTGCTTCTCAGACTGAGTCAATATTGGATCAGCTATAAACTCGACCGGGTCAGAAATTTAATTCTGATATTCTACGTATACTGAGAGTAATTGCCGCTACTTATGGAAATCGTTGCTATCATTATTATTATTGAGCTCTACTTTGGATGGTCATTGGCAAATACAGACTGTAGAGTTAGAGGTGTGCACATCTTGAGCCTCAAGGAGCGAATGCAACAATCAAGTTATGGCCCGAGTGATTGCTTGTCTACGGTAAATTAGGTTAAGAGCAAAAAAGAGATGAGGCATTATTTTATCTAGAGGATGCCTAAAGCACACAAAGATTGTTGACAAAGAAAACTAGCTAATTCAGTAGTTCATAAGGTTCACCACTTCTTTACCAACTTCCCAGTTACCTTTGCCAGACTCCATTATAAGAATCAATTCCAGTTAGGCCTTCTCTACCAATACTTTCAATATTTTTGCCCTTTGAATTTTATATTCAATGGAGGAAGATAAGAATCTTCCATTAGTTTACAACATGGGAATGGTATTGATGCTAGCTTGCATGGTTTTGTCATGGATTTTTATCCACAGATGGAACCAGAGGCAAAAGAGAGGCCCGAAAACATGGCCGATTGTAGGAGCAGCAATTGAGCAGTTTATGAACTATAATCAAATGCATGACTGGCTTGTTAAATACCTGTCTGAGTTAAGAACGGTGGTTGTACCAATGCCATTCACAACATATACTTACATTGCAGATCCTGCTAATGTAGAACATGTCCTCAAGACCAACTTTGCTAATTATCCCAAGGTAACCGCTTGTAAAACAATATATTATTTACTCATCTATTCTGAGTTCAATAACGTATCTGCATTGATATTGAATTTTCACTCTACCAAGTTTTTGGGTTTTAAGGGTCTCTCGTAACTTTCTATATATGACAATAATGGGATTTGAAATTTCATTGAAGGGTGAGACATACCACTCATATATGGAAGTCCTGCTTGGAGATGGGATATTTAATGTAGATGGAGAACTCTGGAGGAAGCAGAGGAAGACTGCTAGTTTTGAGTTTGCTTCCAGGAATTTAAGGGACTTTAGCACAGTAGTCTTCAGGGAGTATAGCTTGAAGCTCTCTTCTATTCTTAGTCAAGCATCTTTCCACAATCAAGAAGTAGAAATGCAGGTAACTTTTAAAAGTTTTTAGTTTTCAGTATCATTTATTGCCACAAGGTTAGAGCACATTTTGAACACCACGAAAATAAAATCATCCAACCCTGTTCTACATAACATTGCAAATAAAACTATAGTCGAATTTTCAGTCTTCCTTACAGAAGTCGAGCCTAAAAGCATTGTGAAAGAAACTATTCAGACTATTTTTGATTTTCGAATAGAACTTGCGAGGATTTCTCTGGTTATAAATAAAGCTCACAATTTCTCTTTTATAGGGATTGTTAATGAGGATGACTTTGGACTCCATATGCAAAGTTGGGTTTGGAGTAGAAATTGGAACGCTGACTCCCAGCCTACCAGACAATCGCTTTGCTCAGGCATTTGATACTGCCAACATCATCGTGACGCTTCGGTTCATCGATCCATTGTGGAAAGTAAAGAAATTTCTTAATGTGGGTTCAGAGGCTCTACTTGATAAGAGCATTAAAATCGTTGATGATTTCACCTACTCCATGATTCGCAAAAGGAAAGCAGAAATAGAAGAAGCGCGAGGCACTGGTAAAAATAACAAGGTAACGTCATCTTTGTGAAAGATTTAGTCTCTAGAATGATAGAAGGGATTCTGTCCACTAACCAAATTTATGGTCGCTGTCAGATGAAGCATGACATACTATCAAGGTTCATTGAGCTAGGTGAAGACCCGGAAAGCAACTTGACAGACAAAAGCCTAAGAGATGTTGTCCTGAACTTTGTGATAGCAGGGAGAGATACAACAGCAACAACTCTCTCATGGGCTATATACATGGTAATGACACATAGCCATGTAGCCGAGAAGCTTTACTCCGAGCTCAAATTTTTTGAAGAGGATAGGGCAAAGGAAGAGAATGTTAAATTGCATCAGATAAACACAGAAGATCCTGAATCTTTCAGTCAAAGGGTAATGCAATTTGCAGGATTTCTGACATATGATTCCTTGGGAAGATTATACTATTTGCATGCAGTGATCACAGAGACGCTTCGTTTGTATCCAGCAGTCCCTCAGGTATGCCTAATGTATTGAACCAATGTATTCACTGAAAACCGTCTAAGAACTTCGGATAATAGAAAACATAGATGATTAAGTTCATATAGCTAGAGAAAAGGGGAATCTAGTCCTGGAAATCTTGGTTATGATATACAAGCTTTTCACAGAAAACATGACAACAGTAGACAGCTCAAAAACTGTTACTGAATGATTGCAGGACCCCAAGGGTATCCTGGAGGACGATGTCTTGCCTGATGGAACCAAAGTAAAAGCAGGAGGCATGGTTACTTATGTTCCCTATTCCATGGGTAGAATGGAGTATAATTGGGGTCCTGATGCAGCTTCATTCAAGCCTGAGAGATGGCTCAAAGATGGTTTCTTCCAAAATGCATCCCCGTTCAAGTTCACTGCATTTCAAGTAAGTTAAAAAGAATTCACGCTCACAACCAGTATGTTAATGCCTAATCATTGTTCCGTATGATTTCTGTTTTCTTGAAAATTAAGGTCGCTCGCGATCATTGATTCTGATATCCCACAGGCTGGACCAAGGATATGCCTGGGTAAGGACTCTGCATATCTCCAAATGAAGATGGCACTGGCCTTATTTTGTAGATTTTTCAGCTTTAGTTTAGTTCCAAATCATTCAGTAGATTACAGAATGATGACAACACTCTCGATGGCACATGGCCTGAAGCTTAGGATAGCCAGGAAATCGTAAGTCTAGAAGGCGTTATCTTGATGTTAATCCGAGGTAGATGCAATCAATTTCCATGAAATTTCGAAGTCCTGTCACTTCGAGCTAAATATAATGACAATTGGTTTAAGGTTTAAACAGCAAGCAGCTGGTATACATTCCTGTTCTCAAGTAGAATTGTGCCGCTCCACTCGTGTAGTTAAAAACCATTTCAACCATTTCATGTTACTCCAGTTATCATGTCGGCGCAAATATTGCATCTGAGAAAATGGAACTTGTTCTCTCACAAGTCACATCTGAGTTACAAAATAAAAAAAAAAAACCGGCATTCTGAATCACGTTGAGTCAAGGGAAAGAAAGGGGTAAAAAGTGGGTAAAATAGCAAAAAAGCTTCGCTAAAGATGCTGTCCCTCCGCGAGAGTAATCACAGAGATTAAAAACTAATCACAGATATTCCCAGGGTTGAGATGAGGAAAGAAGAAATGCATTTCGTATCCAATACTATTTCGAAGCTTTATCAACAGAAAATAAGTAAAGGGAATAAAATATAATCACACACTCAACTCACAATAAAGTTCTAGGTACATTGTGATCAGTGATATTGTTTAGAAGATGTGGCATGATTTTGTTTGGTGGTAAAGGGATATAAACTGATCAATGATGTTTATTGAAAAGGCTCCAGTTTAACTAAGCAACTTAAGCTTCTTCTCTCGCCACTCTTTTATTTCAGCATCAATCCTTGCTTGGACACTAGCATGGAACCCTGGGTACGGTTCATAACCGAAAGAGGTTTGAAGAGCCTGAAGCAAGGCAACATAACCACCATAGTTTTGAGATCAAATTGTCAAAAAATAAAATAAAATGCACGCAGATGACGAAGAAGATTAAACTAGAAGTTATACCTCCAGCAGCACAAAGAAGGGAGCCATTATAAAAGCTTGAATGAGGTTATCCAAAAGTGCAGGGGCTCGTTTCTGCAGGAAATTATCTGAACTTGAGGCACATTTTAATATAACCAAACTTTAATAACTCCAGATCACAAGATCAATTACCTCAAAGACCCCATGCCCGATGAACTGTCCAGTCCAACAAACTATTTGAGCCACCAGAACAACCTGGGGAACAATTTTTTTGTCTTTAAAATTGAATGAAACAAAACAGAAACACCATCTCTTGGTTTGCATTGTTGAAAGAAAATGCATGATGCATGAATGTACAGGGTCAGATTTAAATGGTACATGAATCAGATGTTTATGTGCAGCAAATATTTAAAATAAATTGTACAAGGAAATTATCACACAAATCAATGTGATAATGTCCAACAAAATGATCAGTGAAGAAGCATGCCTTAGAAACACTTCTATACTGCATTATCCTGTAACACCGCTTGCAGCCGTAAAAAATCAATAACTACTTTGATCCAACTAACAAGACTCATGATACTCCATTATTGAGATTGGATCTGACATCTACCTCCAAAACACCATTTCTCAAAATTGGATCAAATCCAATAACAATTTAAGCCATGGGGACTCTGAACCAAGAAGCATTACATTCATCATCCCCTTCTTATTTATCAGACATTAGTGTCAATCGAGTACACACCGATTCAATCCTCCTCTTGATTCCAGCACCCAGCATGGCACAGTAAGAAAAATGGATAGATTCAGGTTGTTCACCAGTCAAATTTACAGCCAATACACAGTTTCCAAACAAATGCCTTATCTTCATATAAAGTCAGATATGGACCAAGAGAGCCATTCAAATCCAAAGAAGGCCTACATATCTCAAGCCTTGGCTACAGGAAAAGTATCCATCTAGAATTGTAGATGTGAAATATGACATATTCTCTACAGGAAACATATGGTTTGCAATTATTACTGGCCTCCTAATTAAAGTTTTCAGTTATACAGAACGTCAAAGAATAGCAACAGATTAGGCTGTATGAAGAGCCATATTAATTAAAGCCACGTTGACAAACAAATTGGAACATCGGAAAGGAAAGAGATTTCGAATTTCTTCTTCCATGCTTGTTCTGACCCTGCCAATTCGCAATATTTGTAAAATATAACTTTTAAGAGGACCGGATTATTAAATAGAAGCCATCTACTATTCTAAAAGACATGTTTCTGCTTGTACAATAAATGCAAACTACAGCTTCCAGAGAAAGAGTTCTGGTGAACTTAAAGAATATAGACGCAGCAACATAATTATTTCCAATTTGACAGTAGCTACAAAGTTGTATAAAATTTCGTATTCAGGTTGCAGATCATCAGAAGAAAATTTTTTTAACGAGGCATATGAATAAGTAGCTATCATTGAAATTTCAATAGCCAAGACTCAAAAATGGCAGACCTCACAACAGACTCATTATTCTCGGTTTTTGAATTTCCATGAGCCAAAAGCTATCACCAACAACTGAACATTATAGTTCAATACCCAACAAACCAAAAACTAAGAATAACACCAAAAGAGAATAATAAAAATTACCTTCCAAGCAAGAGAGAACCCGAGCCAACCAGCCACCAAAGAACTAGCCACCCAACAAAAAGCACAAAGCAAAGCAGCCAAGGAACCAGCTTTTGGGTCCAAACAGATATAAAACAAAGCATAGATCAAAACAAGAAAGAACCCAACGTTAAAAAAGAGAACAACACCATAACCAAACAGAGATAACTGGACTTGAGGGAGACCAAACAGAGGAGGTGTGAAATAAAGAATCAAACTAGCGGTGAAAAAGATTGGCCAAACAAATATCATGTGAATCAATATGTTTATTGAGTTACTATGGTATGCACCATAGAATGCAAAGTGCTTCTCTAGATCAATCAATCCATACTTTCCCATCGAAACCAGAAAGAAAAGGCAGAGGAAAAGATGGGATTTTTTTCCTGGGAAAGTCCAGAGCGTGTGTATTCACAGGGGATGGAGAAGGAATCTATGAGATGAGATGGTAGATTTCAGACGGCGGGAGGTTTCTTAAATTTTTATAACCAACGCACACAAGACAGACAAAAGAAAAGGCAGCTCTGAAAACAGGGGTTTGCCGTGAATGCACTTCCGTTTAATTTTTAGGTGTTGAGTCATTAACTTCTGTACAAAAAAATTATTACTATTTTTTTACTTCATGAAATAATTCCAATAAAAAAAAAATCTGTACAAAAAAAATTAGAATCAACAGTCTTTTTGATAACTAACGAGTTATTAAAAAAAGACTAAATCTCCTAAGCTAAAATCATTAAATTTTCTCAATTAAAGGCAAGAAAGTAATTCATTGTTGAAGCTAATAATAATTTGTGAGTAGTTTTACATTTTTGTATAATAAATATATATGGTTGAGTTTATTGATTGGTGTTTGAAATCTTGCTCCTCCACATTCCTTCCTTGTATAAATCTTTTTATTTTTCTTCTAAAATTCAAGTTGTGTTTGATTTCACGGTAAAAATTATTTTTTAAAGTGTTTATTATTTATAAATATATTAAAATAATATATTTTTTTATTATTTTTAAAAAATATTTTTAGCACTCACACATAAAAACATATAAAAAATCAACCTTAAATAAAAAAATCAAAATTTTCGGGAATTTCAGGTAGGCAGCGGAAACGAACGTTCCTCGAACAGATTGGATGAGAGAGACACATCCATGGAGAGAACAGTAGGGTTAGTTGAGGTTCTTAGTGTTTATTTTTAGAAAGCACACCAAGATGGAGTCAAGTCAACTAATTATCGATTGGTTGGTGAGGTTTCTGAGAAGCTGAAGGAACTTGCACCACGCGAGATGACAACGCGTACCAATCTCTCAGTGGTACAGATTAAAAGTTTTAGTTTATTCTCGATGAAGCATGCCTGTTGAAGATACCGTAATTAATTATTAAACTCGTCTAGAAAGACGATTAATTAAACTAAACAATTTGGCTGACGTGGCAAAGTAAACCCGATCTTAATCTTATCATTAAAGCAGATAATGGAATACAATTCGACCATATGAAACCATTGACCGTACGCCTCTGCCTCCGGCTGGTTTTCAACAGGAACAATGCTAACGGTGAATAATAGTTTGTTTATTTTCATTTTGAAAAAAATTATTTATTTGATTTTAAAATTATTATTTTAATATATTGATAACAAAAACAATTTTTAAAAAATAAAAAAAATATTATTTTACTATATTTCCAAAAATACAATACTTTAAAATATAATTATTACTACACCTCCGAAACCTTCTAATTATCAGAAACCATGGATTTGAGTGGTTAACGGTAAAAATAAAAATAAAAATAAAAATAAAACACCAGAGGTAAATGGTCGAAGTGTACTCTTTCCGGCCCTTCTAATTGGATATGCTTTTATGGTAAAAGAAACAGGAAAGGAACAATTTTCCTTTTCAAGATAATTAACTTCCTCATAACGACGGTCCATGTTGAAGTGAAGGGCAAAAGGTCAGCACGCCGACCTACCACAAAATCCGTACAATTCCTCCCTTCCCTGCATTTCCTAAGAAATTGAAATAATAACACCTCCTCATTTTATCCGAACTCCGCATGAGCAGCTTCACTAACACCCCAACTCTCCTCCATGCCCATAACATCATCAACAAACCCCACAAGCACCAATTCAAACACTCAATTCCAGTAATCAAAGCATCATTTCACCCCAAGAAAATGTGAGCAACAGAAAGGAAAATCATAACATTTTAATCTATCCATTTCACTAGCACTTGGGCAGCTACATGGCACCATGCACACGACCACCGCTAGCACTAGCTGATCAGAACTGGGGTTCACGTTCATTATCATGGGATCATTTTTTCAGCTTCATTTATCACCGGAAGATGCAGTTGTAAGAATCAGCCAAACTGATGAGGGGCTACATAGTATTAGAGACATGCTAGAGAGCATGGCTTGGAGGTATGTCATGTTTTAATTACATTGGGCAAAAACAAGCATATCTTTCCAAAGATTTGAAAAATGCTTCATCTACTTTGCCTTCGAGTCGCCGGGAAGATTATGTTAAAAAGGCTAATGAGTTGGTTGATAATTTGGACGCGGTGTATGTGCTTTGATATGTATACGATGCAGAAGAATGATGATGTGCTAGAACAACTCCAGATTATGTTATCATAAGATCTGTACTCTTAGAGTTTGTACTCGATGCCTGGTTATTCTAACCACATCGAATTCAGTTTTGAAAATAATAATTACTGTACCACGTTACATTGCTCTGCACTGCACGACCATCAACTCTTGGTTCTTTCCTGTCGAGCTGTCTTCTCTTTCATTTTTGTTATTGCATGACAAGAGTGAATGGTCATAGCCTATAATATTTTGCAGCAGCTTGGGGTTCTAACATATGTAGGTGGATGGATAAACATTGGAACTAGGTTCAAGTTATAACCATTTCAGCACTCCTAGTTTTTAAATCAGATATGCTGCCGGAACCGTTACTTACATAAACAAATCCAGCAGTAGTTTAATCGGTTATTTAGAATATTCAACCATAATTTTCAATATTGCTTTTGTTGAAGTTTTGAGATCCCGAATAAAATGTTACGTGCTTTGTTCTAGGAAAAAAAAAACAGAAATTATTTTGGAAAGATAGGAAACTGTTTGGAGAAAAAGCATTCAAGGCTTCGATCGTGAAAAATGTTCATGCCTCCAATAAATTGTAGTCGTAGGCTCCGATAGGCATTTATCAAGTGGCTGAACATCACATGTATAATACCACACTCCTAGTTTCTTACCACAAATACACAAGCTCTGGATATTTTCAGTGACGACATCTTATAATACACTAATCAAGAAATATAGATACATATGCTCTAAGAACAGAGACTTAATGACAGTACGGATACATGCATCGCATATATAATTCATTAGTGCCGCGAAAGAGCCACAGCTGATGAGATGATCATCAGCATAATCATAATTATTGAGGCAAAAGAGCCTATTAAAGATCCAGATATTCGCTCACAGAAATTATTGAATTGTTGACAGATTGCCAACCAATTTGCATTAGCATTCCCCTTGTGTGCCAAGTATACAACGACTGTTGCAGCTGAAGCCCCAGCAGTGAGAAGTTCCACCATTGCCTTAATTTACATGGTTGGAATTAATTAAATTCATTAGAAAGTGAATTTCTCCAAATTATACAAAAAATACTGATCCTCGCTAATTAAGAATAAAAGTGGCCATACCGTATCAAAGATGACCAAGATAATCCTGGTGATTCTTGCTTCTCTCCTGATGAAGTGGGAGATAGATAGGGGGATAGAAAGAACAAGATACCCACATACAATAGAATTTGCAATCACAAAAAACCTGTTTGATATGGATGTCCACGTTCATGATTATTATGTTATGGAAAACTCTGGAAACATGCATACGAGGAGTATTTAAGATATGGAAATGACTTACGTTAGGGAGGGGAGATCATTATATTTAGCCCTGATCATGATGGGTTGTGTGAAAATTGTAAGTGTTTCAGTAGTAGTTCCCATGGTCAAAGCACTTGCAAAAGTCGCAATAGCCGCTACACCTCTTAAAATGAGGTCTGCTATTGAGATCCCTCTATTAATCCCTCGTTTTGGAGCTGCAATGATCGTGGATGCTTCACCTGATTCAACTGCTTCTGCCTTCATGATTGACCTGAGAGTCTTCCCTCTTTAATTTCTCCTGCAGTACGTACGTTTTTGGTTCACCCTGTTAACAGCTATAACTGGGATTTTGTATAGCTCTAATTTCAGCTCAAATAGCATCAGATTAAGAGGCGAGGAAAAGTAATGCAAGGTATGTTAATTTTAATATTGAATAAGCACGCCAAAGCAAATCTGGATTTTCTCCGTGGACACAAGGGTAAGAAACAACTAAAGCAGGTACGATTAGGTATGCCAAGGCTAGCTGATGAGGTAGCTTCGTTTTGCTTCCCTAAGCATTCATTGTAGATGTCACTGTCTGACAGGCTACATGATCTAACCAAAGTAAAGCTTTATGAATACTGATTTCTCTATGTTTTTCAATGTACTTGTTCATAAGCGCCCAGAATGCTTTCCTTCTATTTGATCCCTAGGATCTCCAGAAACAAAAAAATAATCCTAATTCCAAGAATGCAAGTCAAATATGCCGACCTTAGCAGCTAGCCATTTATATATTGATTTTCTTCAAATAAATTATTCAACCATTTTTTTTAAATATTCGTATCAATTATTTCATTCAATTAATAAATTGATCGCGCGCATCTACAAAGACAATTGTTATAAATTTCTTATAAATGAACAACTTTGAATTGTTATTAGATTAAAATGTTGAAAATATTTGATATTTACTAATATGTCCTTCAGTTAATAAGTTGATCACATAAATAAACCAACTTTAAAACTAGTTTAATTGCCATTTTCGTTTTAAAATAAAGCTAAACATTAATTATAGATGAAAATTATTACAATCAAATGTTAAGATATAAATACGATAAAAAATTGTAGTGTAATTTAATCATTTTCAATTTCATCAATTTCTATTGACTTATTTTTAATTAATCCTAAAGTTTCGAAGATCGAAATAAAATGTAAACAAGATATTATATGGGCTAAAAATAATTTTAAAAGTTATTTTAAATTATTTATCGTTTTATGCATTGTATAAACAAGTATAACAAAAAAAAAAACAGCCTATCTCTTAGAAATTAGTAAAACGTTTTCAAGAATTTCATCAATGTTCGTCCCTTCTGTGATACAAGAGCGCTCATGAGTGTGTGTACGCATAAATCCATGAAAACAATCCCATCTTCAACCAACTATTGTAGCTTGCAAGGAAGGGCTACGCTGGCCGGCTTGTACTTTCTCACGATATACAAGGGCTAACAAGCCAGTACTGTCTGTTGTGAGGAGGCTATGCTGTCTTGTATTAAAATCTCTCAATAGATAGCATTTACAAGGGAGGTGCGAGTCAGTGGCCTTTCCGGCTGGGCCTTGCCAATTTTCGGATTTGGAACTGTAATTAATAATTATATCCAATTTGACTTTGAAAAGAAAATAAACTGAACGTGGAATTTTCCCTTTTCTTGAAAAATCGTAGACGTCGTGCTTTAGGAATTAATAAATAAGTTATAAAACATTACATAATCAAACTTTAAATCTTAAAAATCTCAAAGAAAAAAAGTTAATTGGTCAGACCAACTGTAATCGCTAATTAGTAAGTATCATTGTTAGCATATTTGAGGTATACAGTTTAGTAGACCTTTTGCTTTTACATCTGTTCTCCAAGTGTTAGCAGAAGTTGGAAACTTCTGGTACTCAATGCAACAAACCTACCGTGAAGAAGAATCTAATTATCTACTCATGTGGATCATCCTTAACCAATTTCATGTCGATCAGTGCTACCCAAGAACAATCTGTCTAAAAAGTAAAATACTGTTTATAATTACAATGAGAAAATTCAACTTTAAAGTGCGACGTAGAAGGACGATTTGCAGTTATCTGATTGATGTAAAAGATTCTTAAATCCAAACATTTCGTTTAATAAAAATCCCAAATAATGAGAAGTTTTGAGATCTAATAATATTTTCTATAAATTGAATGTGTATAATTAATTGGATTCTTTTTTTATAATATGATAATCAGACGAAAAAACACCATATTTCTTAATAATTAACGATATATATATATATATATATAGACACAGAAGATTTGTTCCTGAAAATATATAAAAATTAGCTCAAGAGATCATTAGGATCAGAGAAACTTACTTGTGTAGCTGATATGACCATCACCACATCAACCTTTTGCTCCATGTGAACTTCACCATTGCCGATAGTAATCATCGTAGATCTAGCATGTGAATGTGAAATAGAGACTTAGCCAAGGACAGCTTGCCGATCATTTCAACCAGACAATGACCCAAAAGTTTGAAATACGAAATCATATATATATATATATATATATATATCAAGGAATTAAAGTTTTTTTTTCTTTTTTAATTTGGGGTGAACGTCTCATCGATGTAGATATGCCATCAATGAGACTCGAAACAAAATACGTGTGAGGAGCTTGCCGGCAAGTCATCCTTGGCTGCGCCACGATATCTCATCTTCACATGTTAAGACCCTAGATGAATAAATAAATCTAGTTCTTCTTTCAACGAAGAATTATTGCAACTCTGACCATGGCACCAGAGGAGAGAGCTATATATATATATATATATGAGTGATATGTATCACAAGCACGTCGCTTGTATTGATTAAGTTGGAGAAAGAGTATGAGTAATGTTTTGGTTTTTAAGATGACATAGTTGTGTTGCATCGAGGCATCGGACTCTTTGATTCAATCATTGCATGGAGGAGCTCAAGCTTCAGACCCATATATTGTTTCTATCTACCAACGGGAGCGAGAGACGTAAGGAGTTGAATTGATGGTTTTCAAGGGGACTGGTGTCACAGGATAAGAGATGATAATTAAAGATCAGAGATATAGTACAAATCTACTCCATGATCACACGATAAGGTTAAAGTATCCTAGTGTTGGTGATTTTTCATTTTATGTACCACGTGATGTGATGATATCTTAGAGAAGAAAGCAATATCTACCGACGAGATTTTACTGCTTTCAAATTGTTTTGAAAAACAAAAACCTTCTCACTGGCCAGCTTCAAAGCTAGGATAAGGAAGTGAAACTGATTCACTCACCAATTTCGGTGGCATGTTCACACTATTCAAGAAAGTTTTTGAAGGCAATGCTTGGCTTGCACATGGAGGTCGCTGTTTTGGAGGGGCGAATTCCCATATGTTTAGCAATTACCATTCATAGTTCTTACACCAACCCTAAAAGAAACCAACACCGCTGGTCATTTCTATTTGTGTTATTCACGCATACAAGTCAAGAGTTGTCATATGGTCATGGGAACTTGTATATCGTAAGTGATCATGGCTAGCAAACAAATTGTTTCAATATTTTACATATATTTTTTTTATTGTTATTGTTATTGCTATATCAAGAGTGTTCAGAGGAGGAAAAGATGCTGACGTTAATTTGCCCTACAATCCCCCCTGTTTCTATGGTAAGAGTTCATTTTATGGTTTTGTGTTATATGAATATGTGATTCAATCTTAAGAAAATCATCATGTTACTAATGCCCATTTTGTAAGATAGAAATGGATGGGAGAAGGATAGGACGAAGAAGGGAAAGACATGGACTTCAGTACTAGGTACTCAGACAGAAGTGTGAGTGCGTGACGTTAATGGAACAAGGGAAAGACAGCCTGACAGGGCAGCACTGATCTCGTGAACAAGGACTATGGTTAATTAGTTATAGGATGACATGAGCTTAGGATTCTTTTTTGTACCAGCTTCGGCAGAATGGTTTCCCTTTCCCATCTTGAGCAGAGAAATCAGCGCAGCACTCCCCCTCTTCTTGCCTCCTCTTGAGGTCCAAGCGTCCAGCCGTGCAACACTCCCTTTCTTTCAAGTTTCAGCTGTTGCAAGGATAAAATCACTCCATCCGAGAGATTCAACCAAAATTGTAATGGCAGTTCCTTTTATTTTAAAAGAAAAGGATGGGGAGTGAAAGTTTCCGGTAATTGAAGAGAAGAATTGCAAGCTTTGGTTATAGAAATCAAAACTGAAAATAAAAGCTTGATATCAACAAATTATTAAGTTGAAAACACTTTGCATGAAATCAATGAACATTACGAGAATTATTTTTTTTCTGAGGGAAGAATCCAGAAGAAATACAGAGGAAGAAGACTATACAAAATGCAAGACAATTTTCGTCTTAGCTTAAAATTTCTCATCATTAAGCACAAATTTCATCCATAACTCCTTGAAATTCCACACAATGTTACCTAGTTCATACAACCATTGAGCATCCAAAATGACATCATAAGATCCCAAAGTCAGAATATACACATCAATGTGAAACCATTTTCCTTGCATTTTACATTTGAAGTTCTTCCACATTTGGGTGCACATAACCTTAGCACCACTAGCCACCTTAACACAAATATTTTAGCACAATATTTTTCAGAGCCACCAGTTCCCAAAACCTTCATGCTCCTATATGAGCCATCTCCAAACATGGCATTGACAGAAATCGGTACAAATCACCACTTCCAACATTCATTTCCCCGCTGTCCTACTGAATGGTCGACAAGATCACTTCTGAGTCACCATACTTTATTTCATCAACTTCTAACAAGAACAACTGTCTCCCTTTACACCGGTGAAGATGATCAGGGTATATTTTTCCTCACAATAGCAGCATTTTCCCTTTCGCATTTTCTCTAGGACTAGGTACCCTTCTAGTTCTGAAAACCGAATTACCCTTTTGGAATTGTGGTGGTAAAGGAAATAGATCCTTTTTGGTTGTTATCGGCAACAGGACTAGGAAGTTTAAATTGGTTATTGGTGGGTACAGGTCTAGAAATGTTCAGATTGGTTTTGTTTGGAAAGAATGAATTAGTTTTGGTCATGGAGAAATGGTTTGATTTGGCAATGATTTAGGATCTAAATGAAGGTTGGGGGTAAGTTCTTAAAGTTTGGCTAGAGAAAGGCTTGTTAAAAAGTTCTTGGATTGAACATTCTAGCTGGTATCTGTAACTCAGGGCTCAGGCTCCATGTTGCCTAAGAATCAACATTACATATTCCTCGGGCGCAGAAAGACGATTCACTACAGAAATAAATTTGCGAAATAAAGAACTAACATCTCCTTTCTGTTTTGGATAAATGAGCCCAGCCATAGGATCACTTGCAACCATCTTTCTAAAATTAGCCATTAAAGCCTCAACATACTCAGGCCATTGTAAACAATAACCACCCCATTAACATCTCCATGAGCACGTCTATTAACTCCATATTGTCTAACCCGCATTGTCTCAATATGTTGCAAATTAATTCCTTCAATCAATACCCTGATATCAGAAAACTCTCGATTATACCTATTAGCAATACCATCATATGTAGAATTCAAAGAACTCTGTTGTTTCAAGAGCTGAAATTGTTGCTTAGTAAGTTCAGAGACTACCTTGGTCAAAGTCTCCAGTGATTCCTCCATGCGCTTCAAATCCCTAGCTCTCGTCTTTTCTGCCATGTTGAAAGACCTTCACTTCCACACTGATCAACCCACCACAGGTGCCAATAACTGCTATCTAGTAATTGAAGAGAAGAATTGCAAGATTTGGTTGTAGAAATCAAGACTGCAAATAAAAGCTTGATATTAACAAATTAGAATCGTTCTTATATTAGCTTGAAAACAGTTTACATGAAAATATATTTACTCGTCACATAAATACAAGTTAGCTTGAACATACCACCTGCAAGTTTTTTTTTAAGAAAAAATAAATTATATGCCATCTCTGTAGTTTAAAAACTACTGGAAGAAAATATATATCTGACCCTATGTTAAAATGTAATGAGATGAAGATTTGTCTGGTTCAGTTCAGTAGGTTAATGAAATTAATGTTGTTAAAAATACCAGACATGGCATCGATGGAGGGTGGTTCTCTTCTTTTTCCTGCTCTCCCATCTTTTAGCAGGCCTGGAAACTCTTTACCAACCCTTACAATCTAAATGGGCTAATCTTGTCTCCTAGCAGCCGAGCGTTTGACTGGGCCTGCTCTTGAACATGCTTTTTTTTTTCCTCTGCTGATTGGGCACTGGTAGTAAGTAGTCATTTGAATATTTTTATTTTTCTACAAGTTTGATGGCTGTCATTCATTATAATTTATAGCTCCAGTGTTGAGTTTTGCCGTTTATTGTTGTCTTTGTTCTGTCTTTCAACTTGTTCAGCAGCAAGGAGCTCAAGAACCTGAAGGACCATCTGAAGCTCTCCGCCCAAAACTTCAGGTATTGCATGCTTTCTGTTGACGCCTTGAAAAATATTCCCCAGTGGACACAGTAGATCAGTAGCGTAGATATTTCCTCATTTAAATATTATGAAAAGGGCCATGCTATATTCATTGACCTATCTCAGATTGAAATTTGGCAATATCCTCGAAAACTGAGGTTGCCATAATTGCAATATAATAAATCAATTTAATTTTTTTATATTGAGTTATTAAAAATCATCTGGATGACTTTAGATCCATCAATTCATTAGGGCAATATTAAGTTGTTAAAATAATTATATATTAAATTACAAATAGCTCTTCTAAATGGTTTTTTACCATTAAAGTGCACATAAGAAAAAAAAAAAAGTTTACACTACTTAAAAAGCCATATTTTACTAGGAGAGATGCTCTAATAAAAACACGAATTTCGACGGGCTGGAAATATTTAGATTACTGAAATTTAACGCAGCAAAACTTTGGTCCCCATGTTATGAAAACCAACACAACAAATCCCATCAAGGATTTTGTAAAGAACCCGATTAAAAAAAGAGAGGAAAAAACAGAAAATTGACCATAATAACGGGGGCGTGTTTTTGTGTGCGTGTGCTTGTGTTTTTTTAGGGACACAAACACTAGTGTTCGACAACAGCCACAAACCGGATACGGTTAATCCAAGTTTGCTAACATTGTTGTGAACAACGTTGATCGAGGGAAAAAATCGGGAGGGAAGGTGGAGCTATTCAACACGAAGACAAAATCATCAGCTAATACAAAAATCTGATTCATGACAAAATCCTACCTCTAAAAGATATTACAGGCCATTTAAGAAGAGAAACTATTCAGGAGTTCGACAGCAGAAAGCATTCTTCACCCTTCACAATATAAGCAAAACACAAGTTAATTACTACACATTAGTTTTCCAGATAATTGAATGCACTGCACTATCAAATCGATTCGACTCCAAAAGTCCCAGCCACATCAAGAATCCCACATACACACTCATATTTAACTGCATTGGAGAGGTAAGAAAGTAGAACCACCAAAAATCAGATACCATCTACTATGCTGAAACATTATATAAAACAACAAATCAAAGTTCGATGAGAGTGCTTCCACCAGAAAATTAAGAAACCAGGCATAATGAAAACATAGGTATAAACAGGTATACATACATAATTTAGTGGATTTCTATGTTCAAAAGTGATGATCGCTCAACACGGTAACCATACCAGTGAACACATCCAAAAATAAGGCAATCTCACTTGTTTCTTGAGTCTGTCTCCAGAGACGAGATGAGATTGAATACCAATGCCATAAAAGAACGTGGAAATAGCATCTAGTTTCATATTAGTATTGGGAAAACCTACTTAACCAATTTTAAATTGCTGGGCATCAAACAGACAATGATATCATGCCTGACTAACTTTGTGTTCTTGCATTGTTATACAACAGCAGCCAGCTAACTAATTACCAATAAGGCAGCCAGGTCATGACCTGTACAAACATCCTGCTTACTGAAAACCAGGAGCAAAGAAACATACCTGCTGGTGATGCAAATGAAAATAGTTGATGCATCAAACCTGCCACATTAATTGCACAAAGGACTTCAACACATCCATCCAAGGCTAATGGCCATGAACACTAAGATGCAATGTATAGAATATGCCTACCCCTCAAGCTGATTTCACCTTCACCATGCCAGCAATTTGTGAATCAGCTAGAAGAGGGATGTGTACAACTACCTCCCAGCTAAACTAATTGTGATTTTCCCACAGCTTATGAAACAAACCTGAACACGGACCATCAAGAGATGTGCCTTGAAAGCAATTTGAAATATTAGAACATTTTCATATCAGTATTTCCAGCCAATGTTAATGTACCAATTGACAAGAAAAATAGAGATGCAAAATATTAAAGAAGAAATCAATTTTTAAATAAATAGAGGAAATCCAAAAGTTCCCTCTCTGCATAAAGGTAATGGCAACCCATTGGCCACAAAGAAATAACAAATGCAAATTAAAAAAATAAAAAATAAAAGAAAAGAAAAGAAAATTGAAATAAAAGAATGTCTTCGCCAAGAATGATACGGTAAAATCCAAATTACAGCAACCTAAAGTTTTCCAAGACCTTGCCATAATCTGTAAACCCACAGATTAAAAACCAATACAACCATATGCTTTCAGAATTCAGTTATAAAAATCTCCCTCGTTATACTAATGACACAAATACGCGAGTGCCAATCACAAATCTTTTACATAGAAATACATCATATCATCATTGCAGATAAGCATGCTGATGGTATGTAACATCTGGAGCAAGATATATAAGCTTTGCTAGTTACTGGTGTCAAGGTTCACAAATGATTGAATGGTGAATTACATCAACAGATATCCAAAATAAAGCATCTGAAGGTGGGCCAAGGTGAAGCATAGTTTTGTCAAAGCCTGTTCATCTGATCTTTTATGACTTAGGCTGAAGGCTTCGTCAAAGGGCAAAGGCGGCATCAGGATTTGTAGATCACTGCTGTTTAGATTGTACAGGGAAGGCAACAGAGGCAAAAAGGTGAATTAGAATTCTAAAACTAGGATGGCCGGGTTAGACATCAATGTGTAGTAATGTCCTCTTCAATCGAAAAGAAAACAGAAACCAGCATACTTATTGAATAATAAGGATAAGCAAGTAGAGGATGGAGAAATTATCTACCTGTCGGCCCAAGAATAGAATACAGGACTAATACCCATGTTTTTTTCTTTGGGAAACAGGGTTCTGACCAGATAACCTGGTAATAGAAGTTAAAAATCAGGTATGGAAGAGATTATCAAAATTGACAACAGATGAAGATCTCCAAATACATTTCATTTAAAAAAATAGAATAATAAAACAGTAATAAATTGCACCAGAATTGAACTAAAAACTTGAGTGACAAAGTTTCAAACGAAAGAAACCTTACCCAGCACCACTAGAACGACCAGATGAGAAGCCACCATATGCTCCATAACTGCCTTCACCACCAATCTGAATGGACAATCACATAAAACTTCTAAGAGGCAATAACAACTTAGGCATGGTTACCAATCCATTAATATCCAAAAATAAGTTCCCTCCACACACACACTATGCAAAGATAAGCATACCAGTGGACCTCCATTACTTCCATAATTATCACTTGGGTTCACATCATGAGAACCATATCCACTGGATGAAGAAGAGTATCCATGTCCACGTGATTGTCTGTCTCGGCTCCCATATTTTGGACCATCTGATGTATCTAGTGACACAGGAATGTACGGAAGAGCCGGTGGAAATGTAGTTAGTGCTCCGTCTCTTCCAAATATATTGGCTTTCAACCTTAAAATCACTTGTAAAAGAGCATTACTAGCAACTTCAAGGCTTCCGGTGATCTGGTCAGCATTAAAAAACATAATTCCCATGGCATTACAAAGGTTGGACCAATTATGCCCTTGAAAAGAAAAAAGAAAAATTAAGCAAAACATGCACACACACCTAGCAGGTTCAAAACAATTTTTTACACAAAACATTATAAACATTCACCTGCACCATCTCATCATCTTCACCAGCAACCTTAGGAAGATTGTCTTCGGAAATAATCCGGATGTTTGCCCTTGTTAGATTCCTCATTTCTGAAATAATTGCCCCACCTTTCCCCATAAGACATCCAATTTGTGATCTTCCCACAAGCAGACGGGTGGTGATTACAGAATCACCTGATTCCTTTTCGGTTTTTTCACTGCATCGTGGTTGCATGCGCAGTGCTGCATTCATGGTTGGAGATTGATCTTCAAAGAACTGCAGGATAAATGATTAGATCATCAACAGTGTGGAACCCCATCAAGATTACTTCGGAATGAAAACCATAGAGAGCTGGTTAATGCTGACCTCCTTTGCTGATATAAATATTATGCAATCATTTCCTTCAGCCCCTGAGCTATCAACTTTAATAGAAGCCCTGGATTCCTGTCGAATTTGTTTGATGATTCCGCCACCTTTCCCAATCACACCTCCAATGTTTGCAATGGGACAAACTAAACGAAGAGAAAAATCTTTTGCAGAAGCTTCATCTCTCTGGTCCGGGTAAAAGGATGATGACCAACTACCTTTATAATTGCCATATAGACCCAAAAGAGGGGCTCCAGCATTTGCAGTGACAAACATGCCACCAGATTGATATGTGTTGGCTGAAGAAGACAATAGCAAGTGCTGTGACCGAGATGGATTCTCATGAAGCCGTGTTGCCACTTGGCAAAGTGCCTTTCTCACAACAGAAGGTTCTCCATGTATCTGTATTGTGCCAAAAGTTCACTGCTCTCGGTAAATATATCACTATCCAACAGCTACTTCTGAAAAAGCAATTCATCTTGAAAAGCATGATTGAGCTGAACTAACTAATTCACAACCAAAAAACCTAGAATTTTGGTTCAGGATTTATGTAATTGTGTTGCTTTTTAAAACATGAAAAGGAAAGTACGCAGCCAATTATTCAACTCTTATCATTGGTCGGCACAACACTGGATTGTGAAAAGATCACAAAAAGAAAACATGTTTCTAATATAAATTAAATGCAGACAGCTTCACTATCAACATTGCAAGCACACAGGTTCAATCTTTTGTAGCATTCTTGTTTTAAACAAAGCTCGACAAGAATATAAGTTCCAGTATGATACAATAGCAGAAACTACAATAGCTTAAGAAAACCCTTACCAGGAGAAGCTCATCAGTGCTCAGAGCCAAAGGAGGTAAATGTTCATCCTTGGTAATCCGAATCTGCGCACGAGTCTCACTCCTTATATTCTGAATAACTTGTCCACCCTTCCCAATAACACAACCAATTTGATCCGTGGGCACAAGCATTCTCACAGTAACTTGCTGCACCTCCCCAAACCTATCCTCCTCCTCCTCCTCCTCAGCAGCAGCAGCATTATTCAAGTCCTCGGCAATAACCCTATCGTGAACCATAAAAAGCGCATCTTGGGCAGGACAAACATACTCACCAGTATCTTCAAAAAGATTAGTTTCGTCACTGGAACTAAAAATAGTAACAACTCGCTCATCATAACCCGGCATTGCCTCACTGATCCTAATATTTGACTTACTATCCGCCCTTAATTGCTTAGCAATCTCTCCACCTTTACCAATAATACTACCAATCTTTCTTAAAGGACATAAATAACGATAGACTGTATCTTCATTGGTAACAGTATGCTGGTCAGAAGGGTCGTCTCCAGGGTTTCTTCTTTTACCCCCACCATAATCAGATTGTGAATGCTGTGATCTTTTGCCATGGTCATTCCTTTGACCATCCATTATTATTAGCAGCAAAAAAAAGAAAAAAGAAAAAAGAGAGAGAGCAACCCTTTAACTGCAAACACATAAAAACCAACTAAAAATTAAAAAAAACGAAAGACAGTTTTTTTTGTGATTAAGATAAACAAGTTTGTGTCTTAAATGATAATGACAGATCTGGGATTTGATTAAATAACAGCTTTATAATAATAACAAAACAACAACAATTATGCAACATCGATAAACAATAAATAAAGGAAATTTAATGGAAGAGGGTTGAGAGAAAGAAACTAACACGGGAAGCGAAGAAGATTGAGAGAGAGTGTTGTGCTTGTTTTCTTCGATTTGTTTTGCGGTGGAAAGGATAAAAAGGGTTTTGAAAAGCGTGCGCGTGCGAGAGAGTGAGGGAAGAGGGGGGCCAGATATGACTATGTAACAACATGTAATGGCAAGCAGAGCATTGGATTCTAGGGGTTGTCCAGAATCTTTTGCGAGAACCCTTTACCAAGACATTACTGATATTGTTTTTGCGATTGTTTTTAAAAAAATAATATTTTTTTTATAATTTTAAATGTATTGTGTTGATATAAAAATAAATTTTAAAAAATAAAAAATATATATTATTTTAATATATTTTTAAATAAAAATTATTTTAAAAAATAATCACACACGTCCAAACAAGAGCTCACCATCGTTCTTCTGATATGTGGATTTTTTGTTTGGCAGTACAGGATAAGTAGCGAAGCACACCAATTTTATTATTATTTTAATGCTCCTGTTGGAAATTTTGAATAGGTAGATTATTCTGTTTAGCAGGTCAAACGAGTGAGTCAAGCACTAGCACAACTATCGAAGCAATTCAGACCACCACAGTTGCTGAACCGCTTTAGATACTCGCTGGATTATTGGCTCCTGCTACGATACGCTTGTCGTATTAATTTTTTTAATATATAAAGATTATCAAGATGTTGATGACATATTTCCGGAGAAAAAAATCTAATCATGAATTCAAAATACAATGTATATTGGATAATATTTTAAAAATATATTTATAAAATGATATATTATATAATTATTTAAAAAATTATAAAAAAATAATGTATTGAATCAACATTAGTTAATCTATTAAATCTGTAATCTTAATAAACCTATAAAAAATAAATAAATAAAAATTACAAAACTCATACCCTAACAAATCGAATATCAAGTAATGAAATTAAAAAATAATCAATTACAAAAATAAAAAACAATATGAATTAACATGCTAAACAAACGACTTTGATTATAAAACTATAATAACTTTTTAAAAAAACAAAAAAAACTTTTATAAAATTCCATTTATAACAAATTCAATATTAAAAGTTAAAAAATAAAAAAAACTAAATTAATGAATCTAAAAAAATAATTCAAGTTAGTCCAATTTAACTTATTAAACTCACGATTTAAATCTAGATCGTGAAAATAAAGTAAATTTATAAAAAGTAAATTAAAAATAATTATGAAACTTTCTTCCAATATATTTAATATTGAAAGATGAAATTAAGAAGGAAAAAAATTAAATCTAATAGAAAAAAAATATTTTCTACTATTGTTTTAGATTTTAATATATTATTTGGAATAATTTATAAGTAAATAAGTTTGAATAGCTATTAAATAGATATTTGATTAAAGTGTAAATAATTATATGTTCGGAAGCTCCATCAATTATATTTAATTAGTTTGTTTGATCTCTTAAAACATATAATTGAAATATATTTTAATATTTACCAAATTAATAGCTCTTAGAAATAACAATCAATAAAAAAATCTGCCCCAAGTACTTGTCAAAAATTGAAATGATATTTTTCATATAAAAAATTTCATTTATTTTTTCATTAAAAAATTAAATAACTAAAGAAAATTACATTAATCACATTTTTCTTCTCCAAACACACACATGGATCTAGGGATCAAGTGGTCCATTTCCTTTCTTCCTTTCTTTTTTTTTTATATAATAATATCTTAAGTGGCCCATGGTATGAAATATCTTCCATTGCACTCAGGATAACACGATAATTATTTTTTATGTTTAAATTCATATATGACACTAATTTCCACCGCAAACTGAATATACCGGCCCCTCCTGTTAGGATGAGCCTTCAGTCCTCCCTCTTCACCTTCAGCTTCACCACTCCCTGCAGCAGCTCTTCTCATGAAACTTCAACTCCAACAATCACACCCTTTTTGAATCCTGTGACCAGGCAGTCCAATCAACCAGACAGCTCAGGAAGATCAGAAGAAAACAATGGGGAGCTATTACGTGCCAGCAGCAGATCTTGCACGTGTGGAAGAAGACATTTTCTTGAAGCAGCATCTACCGCTTTATTTCCTATATGTCCTTCAATCGCTTCTGATAATTTACAGCCTCGTTACAAGGTATGCCTGCCTATCTTAATTTTCTCCAAAAGCATACACTATAGAATGGTGATCACAGAGATATCCTGGATGCCAATTCACTCTCAGTTATGTTTCATTTGTATTCAATCTTGTAACGTTGAAAGATTAACTTCACAGATGAAAATTCTGAATTCGGCAAACTCAAAAATGTATCACACACTGAGAATCCAGTTATATTGTCAAACTGCCTGTAATGTTTGCCAAATAGAAGCAGAAATTAACCATTGTAAAAATGTTATTGATTGTGTTGGTTGAACACCAAACTAGAGGCCAGAATTGAGATTGCTGTCATTGTTGATTTTATTGTGTGAGAGCACAGTGGGAGTAATTAGGTAACACGGAAAACATATTGCAGACAGTGTTAAATAGAGTCCACCCTCCAAGACCAGATTGGTACGATGAATTTTATGCATCTGTATTAAATTCTACCGTGGAACCCTATGAAGCAGAGGTTAGTGGAACTCTTGTTAAACAATTCTTTTTCTTGTAAGGATTATGTATTCAGGCCTCCATTTGATGACATTCTTTTCCCTTTTCCTTTATTGTTATTTTTTGGCGGGTAAGGTTGCTGTTTACAAGACACAGCTTTTCACTAATTTGAGAGGAAAGGCCAAGAAAGTGTTGGAGATTGGCATAGGCACTGGTCCTAACCTCAAATATTATGCCAATAGTGCTGATATCCAGGTTTACGGTGTGGATCCTAACACAAAGATGGAAAAATTTGCGCAGGAATCAGCAGTGGCTGCTGGTCTACCACTTTCAAACTTTGAATTTATACAAGCAGTATGCATGTTTCTGCTATGACACTATCATTTCTACTAAATTTCTATATATTTGACTTAATTTACTACAAAATGGTTAGTAGCAGAAAAGGGATAGGAATGATCAGGAATGAATTGTGTGGAAAGTTCATTACCATGGTTTAATATTGTTAGCATTATTAACATCGATAGCCTTCAAGTCATATGTTTATCTGATCATGCTATAAAACTATCCATTTCATCTGTAGCCTTTAATACATGTTTAGACATCTGTACTGATGAAAACTCCATGATTTTATGTGTGAAGCTGCTGCTTTAAATCATTAGCTTACTCTTTAGTCTCTTACTCTCTTTGCCATTATGGGTGCGGGTCATCAACTGATTTTATCATTTGTTTCCTGAGTTATTACTTGCCTGTTGAGATTAACGTAATATCAAAATTGAAAGTTGTTGCACTGTTCTTCATCGATTTTGAAGGCCTCGATTGTATGCAGGTTGGGGAAGCTATACCATTAAATGATGCTTCTGTTGATGCTGTCGTGGGCACTCTTGTACTCTGCTCCGTTAAAGAAGTTGGCCAGACACTACAAGGTAATTGGATTAAACATGCTTTTGGTTTCTCACAATAAACAGATTTTTCTCACACAATTGAATCTCGTGATTTTAAAAAAAAAAAATGTTTTAAATTTTTTTAATTATTTTAATAGGTTAATTAAAAAAAAAAAAAAACCTTGTTGTAGTGATTGAAAAGTGTTCTGCTTCATGAAAAGTCGAAATGACCTTAAAGTCCTCTCTGGAGGTCAGAGCTTATAACTTGTCGGGGTCGATCTTATTGCTTGCATGTTTCTGTGCTCGAACTAGTTTGCAACTGCAAATTTCAGTCCAGCCAAATAAGCGAAGAATGGTATTCCCAGCACCAAGTTTTTCTCTGTGTCAAACCAAGTTTTTCTGTGTGTGAGGTACATTATTAAACTGGAACCTTTGTGTGCAGAGGTAAAGAGGGTGCTTAAACCTGGTGGGCTTTACTTATTTGTGGAGCATGTGGCTGCAAAAGGTCTTGTGGGCTAAACTTCCAAGTAAACGTTGGTGAGCTTGGTTGATCTCGTTAAATATTTGTTGTTAATGTTGCTGGTTTATGCAGATGGAACAATTCTTAGACTCCTGCAAAGTGTCCTCGATCCATTACAACAGACAGTTGCTGATGGTTGTCACCTATCAAGGGATACAGGAAAGGAAATTCTTAAAGCTGGTTTCTCATCTGTCGATTTAAGCATGGCTTTCCTGTCTAATGCCTTGATTATAAATCCCCATGTGTATGGAATAGCCAGCAAGTAACATTAAGGGGGAGAATCTATTAAAAATATATATATTAATTAAGAGTGAACACAATAACGAATTTGATGGCCACCAGATATTTAATATTAAAATACAGCAAATGTACAGAGGCAATGACGTTTCTAGAACAAGGTTAACCTGCAAATGCATCTGTGGATTGCTTGTGTTTGTCAGCAAGTTTAATTCTTAAGAAGCACATGCACATCCCGTTGTCTCCTCTGCTGGAACCCCATTTGTAATTATATTGTTCAACAATTTATTTTCTTGGTGTTATATCACAGTTGAACCATGCAACAGAAATATTCATCTTCTTACAGCGTAAAGCTAATCTTACTGAATATTCTCTTTAAAAAACTCATGATCCATTGAATAACTGGGTACACCAGTTTATACCTTGATCCAGACATTGAGGTTTCTTTTAGAATTATTTTGGAAAGAAATTTTAAGCAAACTAGCACTGTTCTTTTCCTTTGAATAATCATTTTAGCTTAATCGATATTGTTATTAAACTTTCGTTGGTGGTTTTTTTTTTTTTTTTTTTTTTGAGAAAGTGAAAATTGCTTTCTCGGTTCTCAACCAAGCGGTCCACTTTCTCGCTGTGAGAGGTAGCAGGAGAAAAGTACTTCATTTATGATTTAACCATTGTAATTAGCCAATGATGACTATACAAGAATAAAGTTACCTTAGGGTCGCTGGGGTTTGTTTTTTGGTAAATAAACAGTACAGGTGTTTGGGTGTTCGTTTTACGTGAAATAATATACATTGAAGGTGAAGTAATTTCGTTAAATATCAGAACAGTTTGTAAATAACACGAATTTCTCTCATATTGGATAAGAAACTTATGAAATGAATTCCAAAATGGAATGATCTCAGTAGATGATATTTTTGAAATAACTTTCACATATCAGAATCAGATACAGAACGGAATTCCAAGAAATTTTATTGAATAAGCCTCGAAAGCCAATAAGTGAATAGCTCGGGAGAAAGAACTACAACCAACCAAATAGCAAAAACAAAATTGCAGACATGTAAACAAAGCTAGCAGAAAAACAGAGATAAAATTAGAGCCATGCTATCCAATCACATTCCCGCTGCAGACTTTGTTTAGTAAGACATTCCCTTATGCACTGGTTCCTGTGAAAGAAATGGACCTCGCCTTTTATGTATAAGAGAGGCAATGCATATGAGATGGTCATGCATCTTCCAATACTAATCTTTTGTTGATGTGGTGACCCAATTAATGGCGTTAGCAAAGTCAGATTCAACTATTCAATGAACTTGACTAGCTTGCACATGTTCTGCGCTCAACTCCAAAGCCTTTTTTATATTGCCAGTACCTCAGCTTCATTAGAGTCTTTAATACAAGTTAGCACTGGGAAAGCTCAGATAAATCTCCCAAGATGGTCTCTCAGAACCCCACCAACCCCTGCCGTTCCTGGCTTTCCAAGAGCTGAACCATCTACGTTCCATTTTAAACACCCTGACTTCGGTTTTTGCCACACCACTGCTCCATTGCTACCTTACTTGAGCTGAAGCTAGTCCACTTCTGAATACCTTAAGCGGACCTTGCCTGATCATTCCCTCAAGTTTTGTTTTGTCCTGACCCTTTTAAAATTTGAGATTTTTCTAGTCCAAAATCTTGGTCCGGTGGAGATAGAAAGTCAGAAGAACAAATCGATTAATTGTTCAAGATTGAATATGATTTCACCTCCTGAAATCACATTATAGTTTAAAAGAAGAGTTGCTTGCCTTGAAAATTAATTTACTTGTAGGGTGCTGTGGGGGTAAGTTGGGTCTCCATGTGAATGGAGGGTCCATCCCGTTGCCATTTTTATCAGCACAACACAATAATTGCAAAAGGGATGATTCCATTCAAGGCCAAAGAGCTCTGGCATGTTGGCCCCTGCGTGTGGAAACAGTTGCCAAGTAAGTGATATAAACTGTTTACAGCATCCAAGTAACGTGATGAACCAATTGCTGGGTGTACTCAGATGTCTTATCATAACCCGTAGGATTTCTTCACAAGGCCAAGGACATGAAATGGTGTTCTTGTTGAGTTTGTTAAAAGGAAGTGGGGTTTGCTTTTCATTTAGTGCTCGACATTACTGCCTTTGAAGCATGCCTGGGCCCTGTTTTATCTTGATAAAGGACATTAATAGTGTTCATCTTATTGTGCTGCAAGCTGGATTCGATTACCTTTTCATGGTAGTTTTCTTTCCTTTTCTTTTTCATAACCCTGCCCCTCTCCCTCCCCCTCTCCCTCTCCCTCTCAAGTAATCGATGTTAGGCGTGCCGGGCTATGATAGTATTTAGCATTATCATAATGATTGTTATTTAAATTTTTTTAATATATTTTAAAATATATTAAAAAAATATATATTTGTTACATAAATACATTATAATTTAATTAAAAAATGCGACGTAGCTACAATGACAAACAAAATGTAAATCTAAAGATACATGTATCAAGCTACTCTCATCACTTTTACTAGAGTTAAGCTTTAATATATTTTCTTAATACAAAAATCTCTGTATGATTTATTTATTCGCATACCATTTTTTCATATGTCAAATAAAATTACATCAAATTATTCATATTAACTAAATTACATATTTACATAAAGTGGTACTTAATTCACGAGGCAATTCCTTAAAATTATTTTTAAATAAAAAAAATAAATTTAAAAAAAAAACACAATTTCAATCACATTCCTAAATACTTCTGATATCACCGACGCATGGCGGCTCTTCAAGTTGAGCAACTTCTAGCGGTGGCGATTTCTAATTCATTATAATGGATACATGTCCTCGTCTTCTTTATTGTTTATTGCCACGTAACCGGGTATAAGTCTTGGTCCCTTGACAGATGAAGTGATTTTATTTTTAATTCTCGTATTTCAATTGGAAACCTCGCATTATTACACGTGGATAGATATAGTTTATATGTTGGTATTGGTTTTTTTAATTATCACCAACTAACAAATTTATTTTTTATGTACCCCCCTCCCCCACAAATATATATATATATATATATATATATAATTATTTATTTTAAAATCTTGATTAGATTATTAAACTGGGATCCTTCATGTTTATAAATCTAGCAAAGCATATACATAGGAGCTTGTTTAAAAAAAGAAGAAAAAGAAAAAAAGAAACAAGCGCGGAAAGAAAACTACAAGATGGGCACCGCAGGGGCCAAAAGCCAGCCAACAAGTGATGACGGTATGGGCCTTATACACGGGCCAGCCAATTGTAGCAAACCTAGAACTACCTGATATGCACGTGGAGATTCACATCAATCACCCAGTATATTGAAACAAAAGATCAAGATTTTTCAACGTAGGTATATTCTAACTAGTTAGTATTTAAATTTATTTTTTAAAAATTATTAATTTAAATTTTATAAATGAGATGCACATGAGCTAGTTTTCAACTAAGGTCACCTTCATCACAAATAGTATCTCGTGGCGAATAACATGGAGCCTTAATTTGACCTCATCTTCTTCTTCATGGTTAACAAGTTAGGACAATAACCAGTTTGGAAATTATTTTGCTTTTCTTAACCAGTTCTCGTCTCTCCCAATAAATCCAACTGAAAATTTGGTTGCAGCATGGGATACGAGGCTGGAAGTATATCATATCACGGGCTATTCTTCTCTCTTTGGGTTTATATGAAACCAACTTAAAGAATGTGTGTCTATGCAAGAATACACGTGTGTGTGTGTGTGTGTGTGTGTGGCGGAAATTTCATGAGGAGAACGATATTGGCTACATCACTGGTTTAACTGTCCTTAACTAACTTTTCTGTGAACTTATTTGATGCTCTAATTAAAAGATGTGGCCTACGTACTTTGTGCAGCTTTTCGGCTTACATGATTTGTTTGTAAAGTTGTTTTTATTTCGATTCAGTTCTTTTTTTTATTTCCCTCTTCTTTTGTCTTTTTTTTTCTCATTTTCATCGTAAAACTCTTTTTAACAATTATCTACATTATTTTTGAGTTAACTAAGTCTATTAAATCACACCATGACACCTTCTACGCAATTTTATTTTAAATTTTGTATAGGAAAGAGTCAAGCAATAAAGTTTTTTTTTTTATGAATTTCATCTTTAAAAGTTTTTACCGATATTTGAATTGGCTTTGGATAGACCAAGTTGACTTTATTACGCCGAAATAATTTTTACATGATTTAATTTTAAATCCGGGTTAAATAAAGAGTTGGATCAAGAATTTTTTTCTATCAATTTCATCGATATATATTTTTTACTAGTCGACCCGTTTCTCTTTGAACTGGTTAAGGTGACTGAGTAACATCAAGAAAACTTATATATCATTTAATTTTAAATTTGGGCTAGACAAAGAGTATCAATTTTATCCTCGAACTTTTTCTATCGGTCAGCTAGGTTGTCTCTAAACTGACCATGTTAACCGGGCTACATCAAGACAACTCTAACACAATTTAATTTTAAATCCAGGTTAGGTAAGGAGTTGGGTAATGAGGTTTTTTTTGTCGATTTTATTATCAAACTTTTTTACTGGTCAGGACGGTTGTCTTGGGACCAGTTAAGTTAATTGAATCATGTCAAAAAAATTTATACATGATTTAATTTTAAATCTAAAATAAATAATAAGTCAAGTCATAAAATTTAAAAAATTAATCTGTTAAACCAAAAACTAATTATAGTATCAAATAATTGTTTACCACTTTTAACATTTTTTTGTTCCCTTTTAAAAAAATTAATTCAACCTATGGCATAGAAATATCACTAGTCGATGTTTGTTTTTATAGTAGAAAATGGTGTTTTTAAAAAAATTTAAAAACTTTATTTAAAAATTTTTTTATATATTTTTACATCATTTTCACATATTAATGTTAAAAATAATTTTTAAACAATAAAAAATATATATATTTATATATTTTTAAACAAAATACACTTAAAAAAAAAAACCATCAAGCTAGCTCTGTAACCTTCGCGGCCTTTAGAGTATATACTTTTCCCAGCCGCCTAATCACATTCGCGGAATCAGCCTCAACAATCCAGTTCACTTGTTTCGTTAGCATGGAAGTGGAACTAAACTCCAAGGCCATCGTGACAGCAAGCACTTCCACCACATTTGACCCCGTTATTCCTGTTGAGATGGGAAAATGTACATAAAAGTTGAAACCCTTCCTGAAGGTTCGTATAAATTATTTATTTCTATAAACTAATAAAAATAGTTACCATATATCACGAGAGTGAACAGGGAAACAACTCTTATTTGCCAATTTCATTTAAAAAAACCAACAAGTCAAGGATTTCCGAGTTAATTATTTATCATATTTTCCCTCAAACATAAAAGACCCCACACATTCTCAACGAGAGGGGAAATCTTTCGAATTCTTAAAAAAAAACACTAATTAAAGAGCATCCCACATACAAAGCAGGTAACTTTGAAGGAAAACTACAAAAGAAATTCGTGGAGCTCACAACCTGACCTTGCGCTGTTAATGATAAGCGTTGCAAACCGTGTTTTAAAAATATTTATTTTTTATATATTTGAATCGTTTTGAGTTGTTGATCTTAAAAATAATTTTTAAAAAATAAAAAATATATCATTTTGATGCATTTCAATATAAAAAATATTTTAAAAAATAACCACAACCATACTTTAAACATGCGAAGAATTTCTTATCCTCTCCGGCGAACTAGTAAGTTACAACTTCTATGGTAGAGCAGAGTTTTTGATTTTTTCCAAATTTGAAATAGGTGACCAGGGATACAATTTATGTACGATTGCTTTTTTTTCTGGTCTCAAGCAAAAAAAAATTAATCTGTGCGTGGAGGAAAAAGAAAGCTCCTTCTTAAGACTGTTTGTTGGTATAGTCTAATATGTTGTTGTAATTAAAAATTTATTAAAATAATAATTTTTTAAAAAATTAAACATTAAAATATTAAAATCATTCTGAGAAATTATTTGAAAAACAGAAAGCAATGCGAAACGGAAACTTTAAAATTTAAAATTCAAAGGAAGATTCACTGCGAAGTGCGAACTTTTATGTGGGGTTAAAGCGACGTAGTTTAAAATTTAAAAAATTAAACTGTCAAAAAGATACATTATAGAGGGAAAGAACGGGAAATGCGTGAGAATCATTCCGCAGCATTGTTGTCGGCAACCGCAACACCTCTGCTACTCTTTTGCTTTTAAGAAGGGTACTCATGAATTCGGGGTCGTTTTGAAGAACCAGGCTATAAAAGGGCTTGAAAACGTATATTTCTTGCGTGGATTTTCATCGTATAAATGATCTCGGTGGCTTTCAACGCTTTGTCCTGGTACGAACGCTGGAACAAGATCTGGATCGATAAAGCAATAATTTTCCTTTTATCCTTTCCAGCCATCTTTTTAAGCTCATGCTAACAAATGGTGCATCATTTATTTACTTCGTTTGTGATCTTCGTTAAAATAAAAAAAATTATTTTTTATATTTTTACATCGTTAAAATATGCTAATATTAAAAAAATTTAAAAATAAAAAATATATTATTTTAATACATTTCTAAATAAAAAATATTAAAAAAAATTATGTTCAACCTCGATTCCCTCCACTGTTCCCAAATGAAAAAAATGCTTGCTTCATGAGGATGGAATCAAATCAGACGGTGCTCATTGGACAATCATTCCACTCATCAGCCAGGCTCTATTCTTTACTTGTTGTTGAATTAATGAGCATTTACAATTCTTACAGCAAGTTTCTGTAAAGCTTACAGAAACATTAAGTACACCTACTAGTAAAGAGGTTCTTCACCAAATCCAGTGGGTAGCTGAGAGTACACTCTTCTGAGCATCAGTTGGTTTTTTATAATATAAGATTTAAATGAGTATTTAATAGTATGATAATGTTTTTTATAATCCTGGCTTGTTTATGTAAAAAAAATATTAAAAAAAAAATCATTTATTACCCCCACCATGATACCAGCACGCTTTAGTGCTCAAAATTATACAATGGGTTGCAGAGGTTGCTAGTTTAGCTACCTCCAAGGTAGTTTAAGGCACAAGAAAAAATCTAGTCTAAAGATCCGGCTGCCTCCCTCCCTTTTCTAAGCAAGATTTCCACCGATCACGGGTGGGTATGCTGTACATTTGACGAATTATCGTTTCCATCAGGAAAAAAAAAAGAAGAAAAAATCGCATTCTCTTTAAAATTATTACAAAATTATGTTAAATTAAACCAATTATATTAATTATTCTTGAAATTAAAATAAAAATTATTTCAATAAACTAACCGGGAATGCGACCATAAAAATATTCGCATTCAGATATTTATTTTTAAAAAATAAAATAATTAGGTCATGTCATTACAAAAATATCACTGGATGATTTAGAAATCCCTTTTGAGCTCAAATAATTATTTTTTATAAAATTATTTTTGACATCGACATCAAACAATCCAAAACATAAAATCATATTAAATTTTAAAAAAAATTTAATTTTTGGAACAAAGCAAAAACAACGCAATTAATTCTTTATATATACAAGAAAAAAATAATTTTTCTCGCATGATAAGATAAGTATAATTTAACAAGAAATGCACAAATATGAACACAAAGAAACATGGCTCATTTTTTTATAATCAAGAATATAATCGTGGACAGAGATATTTGAGATATGTTTGGTAGCTAAAATTGTTTTTTTTCTCCTTTTAACTTTCTGAATTCGAAAAATGACAAACAGAATAGATACAAATCTTGCTTCATATTTGGTACTTTTTATTTAATTATAGGGATCGAGACCCGCTCGCGTCGACGTTGGCGCCGATGAAGCGTCTGACAAAATCTCGGGCAAGGAAATCTTGATGCCACAATTAAATTCAACAGTGACAAGACATGGCCTCTCACCCAGATCGATTTTCTCAGTTTCTCTTTATTTTCCGAGAATCTCACACAGTGTAGGCTGCGTAGCAGCTAGGGGCAACGGAGTGAGGAGGGTTTGATTTCAGGTCAAGAGTCGTAGCAAGAACGATCAGCCATGAGAGATGATCACTTTCTTCCTATACCACATGGCACATGGGGAGGGACAGGGAAAGAAGAACGGGACAACTAGGAAGATTGTGATGTTTGGTTTGAAAATCACAAAGGACAGAAGATATGATTAAGCACATACGAGATACAGCAACAAAAAAAAGCACTATAATCTCCCGACAAATTAATTAAGATGAGAAACTTTTTTTGTCATCCACGGCCTCGGTCATGGTATCTTATTCCTGCCAGTTCTTTGATTTTGAAATGGTGCATGGCGCACTGGCATGTACTGTTTATGGTTCTAGACCATTCATTGGGTGTCGGGAAAATAAAATGACCCATAAAAACTGTTCATTTTCAACATCAAGCCAGTTTTAATGCTAAACTTCTGATATATTTTACAATTTTTGCAATTAAGAACTTGGGATTCTAGAGTTTCATCATAATGTGAAAATAATGAAATAGATTATAGTATACCAACTGACACTGAGATATATTAAGATTTGAATCAACACTATTAAAAATAAATAAAGTGTAGCAATAAAATTAAAAATTAGGAAAAAAAAATAATTTACAGCCCAATTGAAATAAGTGTTGTTAGACTTTGTGAAATAACCATCTCAACCTATTAACGGTTGGTTAATTTTTATAATAAACCGACTTAAAATTTAAATTAGATCAAATAAATATGGTGAATTCGAACTCGAGACTACTGGTCAAGCTAACTAACTAAACAAAACTCATGTCATGTTTAGGTGAGGTCGAATTTTTTATATTTATTCCTAATTTGAGTTAATTTACACAAACCATTAAATATTATTGTTGGCCGCCAACCAACTACCTAAACAAAATCCATGTCATGTTTAGCTGAATTTTTCTAAGAAAAAACATTAAATATCATTTTAATATATTTTAAAAAAATATTAAAACAACATTATTTTTTTTAATAACTCAAATCAACTTCGATCGACGTATACAACTGCTGTCCAAACCTTGGATCAGGTTGTGGACCAAACCGGCTTTTATAAGCATGGTTGAGTCACACACGAAACAAATACAAATAATGAAGACCTCCGTATCAAGCTGGGAGACATATATACAGCTAGTTTTAGAAGACACCATCCAGTCGCGTCTCATCTGTCCTGGAAGAGAAAAGGAAAGCATTATGATGAAAAAGTCGAAGCGGAGTCATCATCTTGCCAGAGTGCATTGCGCTGTTCTTTTATTCTCAAATAAAGGGCGTGAGTTGATGTTCTTGACCTCCCATTGCACGTAAACCTTGACGAACAACAAAGTTCATGATTGGCGAATTTTACTTTGAAGACTATAAAAAGCAAGGTCGAAAGGGAGACACCAATATGGAAAATAAGCTTAAAAGTTTTCACGCAGAGATTAGTCTCATGCTACATCATACACATGAAATAACGAAGACCAGGCAGGGGTGTTTTGGGCGTCGACAAGACCAATGCATTTCCCCCCACTTGACTTGTAGTTGCGGGGCATCAAAATCCATGACAACAGGGAAAGGTGTGATGAAACACGAAAGCCAGAAAATCTAGTGTGGAATCAAAATAGGATAGCGGTGGGTAAAGTTTCCGGAAGATAAGCGGCCCAGATCAAATCCATAAAGCCGAACACAAAACATAAAAGCAAATGGGTGACGAGGAATCTGGCTTGCTTAAGCATGTTCAAACGACAAGTTGGTTATTGGCCGTTAAAGTCCAGGAAATGTCAATATGGTATATATGCAAGCAGCCCCCCCATCCACCCCCAAAAAAACACAGAGCTAGAGCACAGTTGTCATTTTTTTTTTTTAATTTCCAAGAACAATTGCCATTTTTAAATGACAGGGTTGGCTGACAGAATTTATATTTTACAGCAAAAAGGAAAACTTAAACTACCCGTACAGAGTAAAGGATGCCATAATTGATGGAGTCAAACGCCACCTTCTCCTCTGTTGTTTGTACGTGAACTAGTATTACTTAACCCTATTTTGGTTTTATCCTGTTTGTCATAGTTAACCTGCTTGTATTTAAAATTTATTTTTTTTAATAATTTTTTATTATTTTAATGTATTGATATTAAAAATAAATTTTAAAAAATAAAAAAAATATTATTTTAATACTTGTTCAAGCAAAAATCACTTTTAAATCCTAAAAAAATGAACAGCCACAACACATACCCTGAATGCAGTTATTTTTAAAAATTTTGAATATGAGTTCATTAGATTTATGTTGGTTTTGAATTTTGATCTTTCAATAACACTTTCAACAATCAGATTTAGTTTTCCTCGCACTTAATTCGAATATAGAAATTAAAAAGTGCAAATACGAGAGCAATTGAGATTTGAGAGGGCCAAAACTGTAAGCTCCGTTCAAGGCCTTAACCGGAGAGATAGCACCCTTTTTTTCTTCTTTTTTTTCAAGTACAAACAAAATTTGAATACCATCCTAAAAATTCCAGCCCTGTATATGAATCACGTCCTCGGTCCGGACTTCCCAGTTTCGATATATCTTTTCGAGTTTTCGTTGTGTCGCTTTCTTCGGGGTTCTACTGCATTGCACCCCAACTCTCATCTAATAATAATAATAATAATAATAATAATAATAATAATAAAAGTTCAGAAAAGATAAAATGTTTTGGCAGCAGTAGCCAAATGGGTTTTGAATATAGAGAAAAGAGCAAAAACAAAAGAGAGACTGCATGTATTTTTTTAATATCAACATATAAAACATATTTAAAAAGTACTAGTTTAATATTTTAAAAAAAATAATTTGAAGAATATTTTTAAAAACATGTTAAGACATTAAGGGTCACCCCGAGTAAAAGTTATATATCGGTCAAGATAACAAATTGTCATTCCAGAGGTGTTTTATTTAGGGCTGCCTTATTCTTAAATTGACTGCTGTTCAAACATTAACAGCTCAGAGAGAGCAAGGGTCGCCCCATGATTGGATCTTCTCTTTCTTGATATGTGCACTGTTTGACCCTCTAGGGAGTTGTGATGTGGGGTTGGCGTGGCACGAGCTTCGCTCGAAATCTGGGCTGTTCTGCCCATGCCTGTTTTCTTCAGCAGTGGAGGGGTTTGAATATCCCCACGGTGATCTATTAACTTTGTCCAGGAAATGCATGCTAGTAGTAACCGAGACTCGTTTTTTCTCCCTCTTCCCTCTCCATCATGATTCTGTAAGCGTGAGTTTGTTTTTGCTGCTGTGTTTTTTACTTTTAGTGGCGAGCCCACACCACTAAAAGTAAAAAACACAGCAGCAAAAGTATGTTTGTGTATGTATCTCACAGTAAACGTATTGTAAGATGATTTGCATTTAGCAAAGCTTTTTCCTACAGTGGCGATTCCGTTTCCAATTTGAAGTATCTTTTAAAAACACCCCTGTATTTTATCATAGCGGTACGTAGCTCTAAGAGAGGAGAGGGTGGGGGAGGAGGAGGGAGATCAGAAGGGAATGAAAAGATCAAAAAAAAAAACTTCTTAAAAATAAATAAATAAATAAAAATAAAATTCTTAAAATCCTTTCCGTGTGAGATTTTTCTTTAATATTTAAAATTAGGAGTAGGTAGGCTGTCCAAGCAAGGTCTGATGGGAGGAGAGTTTTATCAATGGAAAATACTGATCTAGTACACCAAAAATACACGTAACTCGTCATTGTAGAAACTATACTACACTTGCTGTTAACATTTTTAATTAATGAAGGCGACTGGAAATATTGGATACGCTCGGGCCGAGAATCGCGGTCCTCTGATATCGTCAATCAGCATGGAATCCAAGTGCCTAATGGCTGTCCATGCAATCTTCTTATCTTGATTAGGAAATCATATGATGGTGCCTAATGATCATACACATAATGAGACACTGAACATCCAATTAATCCAGCTAAGTAACCATTACAGCCCCTGTCAAGGTCTACCTCAGCCAAGGATGATAAAAATGTTTTTTTTTTTTTTTATCATGACATGAAAAGTATAATATAAATTTGAATAGTAAAATTAAAATTGATTTTTTAATTAATTATATATTAATAATTTTAGCTAAAAAATTAACATTAAAATATGATAATGTGAGTCAATAATATTATAATTAATAAGTGATTTAAATAAAATGAGAGAGATGGATAATATAAATTAATGAATTAATGACATGGAGAAATAATTATTATTCAAAAACAAAAGTCTTCATGTAGTCTGAATATTTAATTTTCGCATATTCTTGGTAAATTTGGGTCCTGATTTCAAATATGTTATTCTCTCTCGTCTAAATGAATTACTGAACCTACAATATATGGTTTGAAAGTTTTAGATGTCTAGTTTCCAGCTCAACTTTAATTTCTGTAAAATTTCACCAGTGATTCCAGATATGTCTAAAACAGTACATGAAGGTCTAGTTTGACTTATTTAACAAGATTCGTCTACTAATTTTGACCTTTAGAAATATTATATCCTCGAACTCTATTTGATCTGAAAAATCACCACAGTATATTTTTATGTGTCTGATATTTCGATGTAAAATATTATTTCTATTTAATATATAGTTTGAAAGATATGCCTAATATCGCAAAACTAATCAACAAATATTTTAAGATAAAATTTGAACCTGACTTTGTTCATGTCACAAATTTACTGATTTTATCAATTTTGCATGAGTTAAGTTTGATTCTATTGGTTTTCAAGTTTTTAGTTTAATTTTACATGTTAGATATATGTTTATTCGTAAAATCATATGATTTTATAAGCTAACTCGTGATTTGTGGGTATAAATTTTCAGGAAAACAAGCACGTCTCAGTGAATGTGCACTGGGTATGATGCTAACCAGACCTGAGATGCTGGTTTTTAATTTTTTTAAAATAAGTTTTTAAAACTGATATCGTTATTTCTACTTTGATTTTTCTGTTTTTAACAAATAATTTTTCAACCGATTTAATTTTTAACTTGATTCAAAACCAAACCCAACCATAACTATGCTCTGTGTTGACAAATCACTAATTTAATTTATGCACGAGGCATGCTCCATTAAGCCTGTCCTTCAAAGAAAAAAAAATCACAAGGCAGCAAAAAAATATTATCTGGTAAGTCAGGAAGTTATTATTTATCAGACACGTGCTCCTACAAGTCTCTAAAATACTCTCTCTCTGTTTCATATTTGACGGAGTTCTCCCCTAGTTCTTCCCTAACCAGAGCGTGTTTGTTCAGTTGTACTTGAAACCATCCACGTGCTCGCATTTCACAGCTGTGAAAATCAATTAATGAATTGTTCGAAAACAAAAAAAAATCATGAACTGGAGGGGATGGTTTTCCAAGATAAATAACATGCTAGTCTAAACAGGAATTTAATTCGTTTACCAAAGTAGATTTATTTTTTTATTAAAAAATTGACTCAACTGTCCCAGTCCTGATAAACGGCTGCGTACGAGGCTCGTAATGTGCCCATGCGCGTCACTGTGCATCTGCTTAGCACAGTCCAAGGCTAAAAATCAACGAAGGATCAAAACAGACGTTTTTTAAACCAAAAAAAGTTTCATTGTTAAAAAAAACAAAAATAAAAGGTAGCGTTTTTCCTAGTCAAAATATATTTTAAATATTTTTAAGAAAATTCAAGAAGGGGGAGGAGATAAAATAAAGGGTGCCTGCGACAAATGAAGGTTGCTTGCATGTGGAAAACCGCCTATACCCCACTCGGATTCTAGGGAATTTTTCTACTAGGAAACAAAACCACACAGTTTTCAGCCTCAAAACAATTTCCCCCCCCTCAAGGCTCACATGTGCTCTTGTTTTTTCACCATCACAAGCTTGACTTTTACGCCCAAGCGGTTCATGGTCCCCCAGCTGCTTCAAGACGTGTCTTTGCGATAGTTGTGTGTGACTAGTGACAATGGTGGCAAAATTGTTCTCCTAAGCACCCCTACCGAATCCCTATAAATTCTCCCTCATCCCCTCCTAACCTTCTCCACTCCAGCGCCTAACATTTTCACTAGCCTGCTCTCTTTTGCTCTCTCTTTTCAAGTAATAACCGTCTCTCTTCTCTCACATTTGCTTTTCAAAATGTTGTTTCTCTTGTTAAATGAACCTAGCAAAAAATGAGCAAGGTGGGTTTTTTTTTATAAAAAAACTAAACTGGTTTACTCCTTTGTGCAGGAAAATGGCTCTAGCTGGATTTATCTTGGTGGGTCTCCTTGCAATGGTTTCATCTGTTAATGGTTATGGTGGTGGAGGGTGGATTAATGCCCGTGCAACCTTCTACGGAGGTGGTGATGCTTCCGGCACAATGGGTATGCCACTTTGCAGAAGCGAAGAACCTTTTTAAGAAATTAAACCCTTCAGGGCACACCATATGACTAATTTTGCTGGTTTTGATAAAATATGTACCTTCAGGTGGGGCTTGCGGTTACGGGAACTTGTACAGCCAGGGGTATGGTACAAATACTGCAGCTTTGAGCACAGCTCTGTTCAATAGCGGGTTAAGTTGTGGGTCTTGCTACGAGATTAGGTGCGTGAATGACCCCAAATGGTGCCTGCCTGGCTCCATTTTGGTCACAGCCACCAATTTCTGCCCTCCAAACAATGCCCTGCCTAACAATGCAGGGGGGTGGTGTAACCCTCCTCAACACCACTTTGATCTCTCTCAGCCTGTCTTCCAACACATTGCCCGATACAGTGCTGGTGTTGTACCTGTGTCCTACAGAAGGTAAGTCTCTAGCTTCCTGAGCTTCAAATCTAACCATGGAGGGATATTTGGTCATGAATAAGGGCATTTTAATGAAATTAATCTCAATTTTTTCCTTAACGAGTTTCTGGTGAGGGTTATTTACGTCTTTAATCAGTCTCTTCATGTTCTTAAATCCTTTCTTCACGGTTCAGGTCCTTTTCATAACTCTAATTTGATTGCAGTCAACCTTTCCCTCTCTAGACTCTCCCTTCGTCAGTGATTTCCGATATTTAATAAAAAAAATTCAGATTCATGTCCCAAGACCAGTTTTTGAACTAAACATAAAGGGCAGTTTAAGTTCTTAGCAAGGTCCCCGCTTTACCACTTTCTTACCACGAACTGTGAGAGAGAAAGTTCAATTTCCTCTTGGAATTTGGAAGCTTACCCTTCCCTCATAAGGAGTTCTCTTGTTTCTGGCTTTAGTAGCAGTTTTAACTGTCTTGGTGGCGGGTTTTTGTAGGGTACCCTGCAGAAGGAGAGGAGGCATAAGATTCACAATCAATGGTCACTCCTACTTCAATCTAGTCCTGATAACCAACGTTGGTGGTGCTGGTGATGTGCATGCTGTGTCCGTCAAGGGGTCTAGGACTGGATGGCAACCAATGTCAAGGAACTGGGGGCAAAACTGGCAAAGCAACAATTATCTTAACGGACAAAGTCTTTCCTTCAAGGTCACCACCAGCGATGGCCGTACTGTGGTCTCCTACAATGCTGCTCCCTCTAGCTGGTCCTTTGGGCAGACCTTCTCTGGTGCCCAGTTCCGCTAGGGACCGACACTGTGTGCCTTCTGTTCTTTCAGCATGCTAAAGTTTCAGCATGTTAGCTCTATATTTATTTAGTACTTATTATCAGAAGTAATATTAGTATGATTTTATTAGTACTAATATATACTTGTATCTCGATTGGAGGTCAGTATTAGGTTCTCTTTGGTCAGGATGAGAAGGGCTTATTTTAATTGGCACTCTCATTTTGAGCTAATTGAGTTACTCAGGGGTGTCCTATTCAAGGGACACTCTTTATTGGTCTTGGGGCTTTTCCTTTTTTTCTTCCGCCGTTGAAAAGGGCGGAAGATTATGGCAGGGGTGGACTTTTACCACCCGCCGCTAGTATTTTGAGTAGTTGCTCTTCTTAATTTCGCTCCCCCGCAGCCTTCAAGGGATTTGGGAGCTGCGTTTTTTTTTTCCTCGTTCTTGTAAGCTGACTGTGATCAGCGTCCGGTGAATTATGTCCTTGGGTTTTTATGTCTGAAATTTAAGACTAAAGTGTAAATTTCCAATTTCTACTAGTGATGAAAGTGGTGGTGGAGTGCTGTTATTCCCAACTATCCTCTGTTGTCTTTCTCGTCTTCTCTTGTGCGTATGACAATGCCCTTCCTTTTGTAGTCCAGTTGGACCGGCACCCTCCAATGAATAAATTATGAAAGATGTAATTAAAATCAGTGGCAAGCTAATTGACTAATTGGGCTACCCGAAGGCCTGTAGCTGGTTCTTCATAAGTTCCAAATTCAAGCTCAGCCTTGTGATAATCGATCAATCCAAGCCTAGACCCCATTTGCCCAACTTCGCACACCATCGCGATAATGAATCCAAATACACGAAGGCTATACAGCCAAGGTTTAGGCCTTGTGCTCTTAAATGTTATTTAAATTGATTTTGAGTGTTTTTTATATAAAAAAATTATTAAATTTATGTTTTTAATTTTCTCTTTGAATATATTTAAGAAAAAGTTACCAATTCTCTCTGGATATATTCTTATGCCCCAACTAACAAAGAGGTCTTGACGGAATTTTTACATATAAAATTAAGCACAATTTTACAAAGAAATAACCCTTTTTTTTTTCAAGAAAAAAAAGAAATATACTCAATATCATTTGATTGTATAGCTGGGATAACCTATTTTCTTTCTTTTTATTTTATTTTTTTGTCTTGGTCTATATGCTGCCGCACTTATCTGCCTTCACCAACCAAAGATCAAGTTTCCAGTATAAAAGTTGAAAGACAGTTCTTCAAGAGATTTAAGCGAGTTTTTACTCTGACTCTGACATGAGTTTTGAATATTGATGGTTAAGGAGGAGCATCCCAGGGGACAGACATCCAAAGCCAAAGGCTTTATATCGTTGAAGGCTGGTCTTATATTGTTAAGGTCGTCCTAAGAGTTAGGTGTGGCAAATAAAGACGATTAACTGATGGCTTGGAATTTAGATTTAGACTAGTTAACAGTGACGCACGGGTCATATTACTATTGATATTGTTATCACACACGACTAAGAGCGTGTTTAGCAGTGTGGTTGTGGGTATTTTTTAAATAATTTTTTGTGTTAAAATACATGTAAATGGTGTTTTTTTATTTTTTAAAAATCATTTTTGACATCAGCACATCAAAACGATCCAAAACATACAAATCATATTAAATTTTAACAAAAAAAAATTCAAATTTTTAGAAACGCAGCCACAACTGCGTTCCCAAACGTGCTCTAAGTAGGGTAATCTTACAGTATTTTGATATAGTTCTTTATATAGATTTAAAATTAATCTATATAAAATTTATTTTAATATGATTTAGTTAACTTGATTTGTTTATAGACAACATGGTTGATTAATAAAAAATATTTGAAAATAAAATTGCCTAGCTGTATTTTAAATTAAATTATATAATTTATTTTAATATGGCACAATCAACTTTATTTGTCCAAAGCAATCCAGCCTATTAATTAAAAAAAAACTAGAGAGTGAAATTAACAGAACAAAAAATCTTTCAACTTGATTATTTGACTAGTTGGAGTATAAAATTAAATTATTAAAAAGTTAATTTAATATAATCTAATTACTTTGGCCGATCTAAAACCAACTTAAATGTCACAAAATGAAATTAAAAAGAATAAAAAAAAAGGTTATTAAAAAAATAAAAGAGAGTGAGGGAGGGGGGGAAGAGAGTACACCTGCACATGAACCGAAAAGTAAGGGCAATGCAAAGGCTGAGAGTTCCCTTAACTATAGCTGAAATGGAATGATCTTGGCGTAGGTGGTAAATTTAATTTCAGTTAGCACTGTGTGATAAAACTTCGGGATAACGTAGACCTTAAAGAAAACACAGGATTTTTTTTATTGCCACCAACATTTCAAAAACACCAAGGGCAAGTTAAGATTACAAGAATTTGATTTGTCTTCTCTTCTCGCACTTGACCACGTTTTTCTTTTTTTTGGGCGTACCCTAGATGGTGACTCGCATTTAACTGTAAACGGGAATCTGTCAAGTTTTAACCCCGCCGGTGTGTGTATATCTCCACTTGTTAAATTCCTGGTTTATCCTCATTTATTTGTGTTACAAGTCAAAATCCGAAATAACTCAGCAGAATAAATGATACTAGCTAGCGGATGAACAACCTTTTTGCTTCTTTTATTGTTTTTTTGAATGAATCAAAAAACCAGTTGTCAGTTGCGCTTTCTTTGACAGTGCCTGGTGTCGATGAAGCAGGTCATTTCATATCAATGTCTCCTCTGCTTGTCACTTGCCTTCCAGTCTCTTTATGGGAACATCGCCTCAATATTCATTGTGTTTAGTTACACGAATACCATCAGAGAATAGGATAAAAAAAACCAGATATGTTTGTTGTTACTATCGAATTAACAGAACGTTTTCTTCATGTTTTTTTATTCTTCTTCTGAGAAATTCACATGGGAACTAACCCTTTAGCATGGAGGCTTGGTACTGGTAAAATGGATCGAAGTGGTAGTCCTGGAGGTTCCTGAAGATAACAAATGAATGGGAGATCACATTGAACCTGTTTTTCAAATCCCGAAGGTAATAAGATTTGAAAGATTCAACAACCAAACAAAATACATGAAGGAGGTGGGCATATCTATTCACATTTGAACTCTGAAAGCAACTGTGCATAAAGAGCATCAAGGATGGAAATACTCGAGACAAGATAAGAGCCGTGTACTATTGAAATTTCTCGGGAAGTTCAAGTAGTTTTATTCCCAGTAATTCTTTGAAATTAGCAATTGCTGGGTATGTAAACATTGATCTCTCTCTCTCTCTCTCTCTCTCTCTCTTTTATTCTTTTATAAATTTTAATTTTAATTTACGTTTTACCTGTATTGGCAATTACTTGGGTGCTCAGAGACTTGAGTTGTTTGCTAGCGGTGGTGTTTTCTGGATGTTTTTTAAAAAAACACAATTTCCTTATGTCTCTTCGGAATCGCGATAGCTAACGGAAGGCATAAAAACGTATTTCGAGGCTTGGAGACGAAGGGGAAGTGATTTCTTTGTGTTTTCTGGCAAAAACCAATTGTTTGTGGCGATTTTTTTAGAGAGGGAGGGGGGCTGGCCGTCAATTTTTGCAGAGAGAGGGGGGCCGAATGTTTTTGTTGGAAGAGAAACGGGGGCTGAGGAATAATTTTGTGACCCATAGCAATTTCAAATAACAACAGGGTACGCTGTCGTTCTAGGCCATGAGAGGGTAAACTATAACGCTTTATAAATAAATGTGATATACATTAAACATCGTGTTTTAGAATTGCGACAAGCTAATACTATACTTAGTTTTTTTTTTTCAAATTATATTATTTCAGTAATATTTTTAATTTATGGTTTTAATTTTTTAAAATTAAAATATGTCTCGATTGACGGGGAATCGGGGAGGTCAAACAAACTCTCGTTTTGTGATTGCCGTGTTGCCAGGTGGCGGCGAATCTGGAGCCACGTGAAAGGAGTCCGGTTTTCTGACACACCACTCTTTTTCTTACCAATCGACGGCTTCTCGCTCTCCACGACAAAACTGCTTTCGTGGCGATTAGACAGTGTACGAGCTAAGCCTGTAATATACTCTGGATGTTTTTTTCTTTTTTTTCTTTTTACGGATCGAATGAATAATGTTTTTGTGCGTTTTTAACACCTTTTACCTTTTGTTTGATAATTAGATTCTGTTGATAAATAAATTGATTTTAAATATTTAAAAGAGATAAAATCAGATTTATTTTATTTTTTCAAATTTTTAATTAATATTAAAATAAAATCATATCGGGTGCTAATAATAAGACGAGGTCAGTCCCGTCGTTAAACGATGATTTTGTCATTTTTATGATGGCTTGTTTTTTGCATGTAGTTTTGGGATGCTAAATGATAAGGTAAATGTTTTTTATTTTTGTAATTTTTTGAAAAGTCACGAGACTCGTGACTCAGTTCAATTTTGAACGCAAAAAAAAAAAAAACGATTTCACTCATTCAATTCAAGTGAGTGAGGCTTATGCCAATTCAATCAGAGTGATGTGAGAGTTCTCTCGAGGTATTTTGTGATTATTGGATTGATCTGGGGCCTCATATTTATTGTTTAATTTATATATTTATGGATTCTTATTAAATCTTGAGATTTTTTTTTTCACTTGACAACATTATCATGAGTTTTTTTAAATCTTCTAACTAAATAATTTTTTAAAACAAAGCAGTGGTGACATCATGTAAACTTTAATTTCATGTAAACTTTCATTTCAAAAGATTTTCGGTGTTTATTTGTTATTGTGATTGAGATTGTATTTTGAGCATGTTTTTCATTTAAGAAGAATTAAAATAATAATTTTAAGGCATTTTTATATACTCAAGTCAAGATATTTAAAAAAATATTAAAAAATATGTTCCATGAGATAAAAAAAGAGAAAGAAAAAGAGAGAACCCTTAAAAGCACCCAAAACGCAACGTCAAATATATCAGTGTAGATAAAATTATTTTTAAGACTTTACACAATTTATTCTTAGAGGGTCCTCTTCCTCATACCCCTTCGTTGCTCGGAATGGAAAACTATCTTTTAAACGGACATCTTCGACTGCATGACTGTCCTCCTTTGATTTATTTTATGAACATTATTCCTTGTAGTTTTTTCGATTTAAAACCCTGCCGTTCTAAACGCACGAGTCTCAGGGCTTTGGCAGTGCCGAAAATCTAGTCCTTGAGAGAGTTCGGTATCGATGCCATTAATTTGTTGACTTGTATCAGCTTTGTCTCATAAATACATCATACGGAATTTCTGATACATGTTCCTCCACTTCAAGAACAGCTGCCGGTGTTGATAAAACATCGCTAAGCTACAGACCAGACTCCACCAAGTTAAATGCTGCTTCCGTTTTTCTGTCCAGCAGTGCAAATGAATGAATGATGCTGCAAAAACTACCTCAAGGAGCCCTGACATTCAATCAAATCACCAGCCAGTGCGGTGAGAAACTGGGGTTGGATTATTATTAGTTAAGCAGTGAGAGTTATGACTAGTTAAAATATGCAGATGGACATTTATTTACGATGCATCTAAGGTAAGCAAGCGGCATTCACCGACTCTGTCCAGAACAATAACCACTGAGGACGATAACTACTCCTTCAATTGCTTTAATATATCAAAGCAATCGGCCGTGGCATTTAAAGGGTTAAAACTTAAAGCCATGGCATAAAAAGGAACCGAAAGCTGACGGTTAGGCAGCTGAAGCGGGTTCGCCTCATTACTGCACTTTAATGCATCGACTGCTATTCTTTCTTTTCATCAGTTTCACCAGGAGGGCTGCTGTGATTTCCAAAGCCTCCTCGTTCAGTTAATTTACTGCCTGGCCAAATTAATTTTCTCGCGCACATGCTTTTTCCTGACCGTCTAATCTAACAAGATTTATAGAGCGAGGCCCAGTTTGTTAATTCCCAAAAGGTGATATTTTTTTTTTGGATTAGAGTAGTTTATTTTATGGAAAATAATTTTTTAAAATCAGATTATTTACTAACATGTAGTTTATAATGAAAAATACCTAAAAACCATAATCTAGCGTGACCCTCCCATGAAATCATGAGCTGTAAATAATTTTTGGTGGTTGTTTTTTTTTTATTAGTAAGATTGTTACGTTGTTATATAATAAAAGAGTCTTTTTATTTTATTTTATTTTATTTTAGACCTCATCTATTCAGTAAAAAATCAATTCTCTGAAAATAAATTATTTTATCATGTTTGTACGTCAATAAATAAGGTGAAAAACAACTTGTAATGTTACCATGAAAACCCAATCACAAGTATAATGAACGATAATGTTAACATATAACATTTGGAAGCGTTTTTCTATTTTCTTTTTTAATTAGAAACAATATATACTCTCTCCTCTCAAGACATTACCATTTTTTCTTACTAAAAAAATAATCTTATATTTATTTATTTCGTCGAAGGTCAGGGGAAATGCTTTCATTTTCATGAAAATAAACAGAGCACGAAGTGCTGGACAGCTTGTCAGGCATAGCCATCCTTAAAGGCCCACTGGGCCATTGTGCCTGATATCTTGCATGTTGCAATTTTCAGTCTTGAATTCTAAGAAATGCACCCCTTTATGAAATAAGAAATTCCTATTAAAAATCATCCTGAAAAATATAACTTGATAAAGTTTTAAATTTGATTTTTAAAAATTATCAATTCGAGTCTTATAAATTTTAAGGTTACTAGAGGCTTATATAGTTATTAACTTGGAACTAGCCAATGCTTCAATCCACACAACCACGTTAATAATAATAAAAAAAATCCCCAATAAAATACTAAAAAAATACATTTTATTTTTTAAGGGAAATTCCAATTAAAACCCGTCAGAAGATTTATAAATTTATTTATTTATTTAAATTTTGAACATATGCTACAACCCCTCAAGTTCGAAACAAAACTCAAAGCGAGTAAAATGACAGGTAATTGAATAGAGGATAAGGGTTTTGTTTATTTTGATGAACAAGTTTGTAGTTACAAAACCACCATCGCTATTAAGCACCTTCGAGGGGATTGTATACCTGGCCATTGATTATATTACTTGCCACTGCTCGCCTGACAGAGGGTATGGTGATCTGGTGCTTTTTTTCTCTCTTCAAACTAGCATAATTAAAGAAATAAATTTAAAAAATAGCACAATTGGTATAGTTGTGCTATTAAAAAGAACGCAGCTAATAAGCATTTAATAGCGCAACAAGCTATTGCAAATTACGCAATTTGTGAAGAGTGTGCTTCTCAGTCGAATAACTCTTTAATTTTTTTTTTTTTTTTAAGAGTTGTATTACTCCCATCTCTTTTTGATATTTTATTTTCAACCCTCAACCCTTTAAATATTATCAGATTACGGTATTAGGAGTATAATTTTTATTAATTACGCAATTCTCGGTAGAAAAATTATCCAAGCTGTGCGATTTCCTTTTCCTTTTCTTTTTTTTCTCTTCAAAATCTCACCCTGGATATATTTAAAAAACAAAAGCCTCATATTCAAAAGGGAAACTTCGTTTTCATAGACAAGTCATACATCAAGAGACAGCAACAATAGTAACAGACGTGGATTGATTGCCTATGAATCGATCGTAAGACAAGACATATGCATGTGATCACATTAAGAGAGAATTTCACTTTTCATGTTGGTCCTGAATTTCCACGTATTGAAACAATTAAGCTGCTTGCCGGAGTGCTTTTCTGTGTTTTAAAAGTGTATTTATTTTGAAAAAATATATTTTTTTATTGATTTTTAATAATTTTAATGTATTAATTAAAAAAAAAACGCTATATCAGTGTTGTGTGGTTTTCTTCCTCTCTGATCGTAACTCTCTCTCTGACAGCTATATATAGAAATCAAAGAAAATCTAAAAATGCAAGATACTAGGGTCTCATCAAACCGTGAAATTCTCCCTTATGACCTTATATAATGGTTCAGAATAGCTACTGTAGATTGGGTTTTTCTGGGTATTTCAATTAATTTTCTCTTGTCAAATCTCTCGATCATATATCAATATCTAGCTGAGCTGTTTGCATGTTTACTAAGGACGTTGTTGCCTTTGATCTGGTAGTTGGGTTGTCAAGGTGTTTTACGTGGAGAGATTTGCCTAGATTGTGACTTAATCGCCCTATTCACATGATTTTGATGGCATTCCTCTGCTGGAGTTGAATAATTGCTTTGCTTGCAGTTGAAACAGTCTAATCATGGGTATGATTCTTACAATTACAGGGAAGGAAAAAGCGTAGGGTTTCTCAAATTTAAATGAATTCAGATATAATATGATAATATATTAAGGGGTTATGCTTTGCAATTTTTTACAACTTAGTGTATCAAAATTTATTTTTTATAATCAAGTGGAATTTTGGATGCATGTTAATATGGCTGTCAAGTGTCAAGTGACCGTGTAACACATATAAAGCGATATCATTTTGATGGGAAATCTCAATCTATTTCACTGAGATGTTCTAACAGGCAGCTCCATGTTCAGGTTGCGTCCCTACAGCCCATCCATTTTTGGGTTCTAGGCAATTGAATTTGTGCTCTCAAGCAGGCTGCCAGTTTCTCACGTATACTGGAAGAAAATGTTGCAGGGGGACATGGTGATGCCTTGTTTCATCGGGGTGAAGGTAAAAATAACCAAAAAAAAACATACGAGGAAAATCAGTGCGGAAAATGGGTATCAAACTGCTTACAGAACTCGATTCACAGAAGTTGTTTTAAATTACATGCGTTGTTATATGGTTTTAATATACATTTGCTATATGGTTTCAGTATACATCTCCAGGACACACCAAGGCAGGATGCGGGCGGCAGCCCGCCTGCCCTTTGTGACCTCGCCTCGCCAGAGTTTAGACAGGGAAAGCTTAAATTCAAGTAAAACCTACGACTTGTATACATAAGATTGGAAACAATGCCTCATTTGATAGAATCAAGCACCATTCTTTCTAACAAGTTACCAGCATAAGGGAATTCCTATGCTGATATCAAGCTGTATAGTTATTATGTATTCACTGGCTTCTTCTCGCTGTTGAAAAGCTACGAACCTATAGCAAATTCAGTATCGTCATTTAGAGGACAGGTAATTTCACAAAAATGTGACCAAGCTCTCCAGCAACTTATCACTGACCGAAGAGTTGCATCCCTCAATCTCAGTGTGGTTGCTGCAAAAAATAAATTGGTTTCAATTTACAATAAGCTGGACGATAACAATTTATGACCTGACGATAAGCAATTTAATATAGCTGATTCAAAGAGGAACTTATACTCAACAATCTTTGCTCTAAAATGAGATCTCACCATTATCAAAAGACTAAATCAGTGGTTCTTATAACTCACAACAGAAATCCAAGAATAAGAGCATCAAAATTTGCAATAGGACCAACAACTTGAAGACCGAGCACTCTTAAGGAATAGGGATGTGCGAGGAATCATGACTTGCATGTTGCATGTTTTTCAATAGATTCCCACTTCTACCACCTTCTACCTAGAGAGTCCGCCGTCTGCGTTTCTAACTGAGGTGTAGGGCAAGATAAATCTAGCAATACATACACACTAACTTAATCTATTTGACCTGATCTGAAGCAACTAATATTTTGACCATAGCCGGGTGGCGACACCAATATAGATTCAGTACTTTTTTACACTAATAGAGAAGTTACTATTTGAAGTGCATTCCAAAGGTGCAACTTAATTTTAACCAGTGAATGTCTTACTGGAGCAACATGAAACAACAATAAAAATTTTCCTGAAATAATTGAATTCCAAAATCCACTCTCTTATTACTGAAATAAACATCTCCACCATAATGAATGTAAATAATACTATATGAATCAAATAAAATTAAATCTCAATTCAAGGCTTCTGTAATGTTGATGTGGCATTCTCCTGGAAAATAGAGAACTTTAAAGTAAAATAATAGTACTGAAATGAGCTACCGCAGTCAAAACACACCTCAAGAACAGAAATTCAACAACTGGATCCCTAACACACCATAATAAAAAAATAGCTACAGAATATAAAATGGCTTCAAATCCTAAATTAACCCAACAAACAGGCTAAACATCACTCAAATAGGTAAATACTTTGAAGAATTTCCGCCTCTTATTTTGGTAAAGCCTAGTTGAAGGTCACATTGGCATCTAGTAATATGCTCAAACTATCGCCTATGGGTGATACTTTAGATTGAATAGAAGCATTGAAAGAGGTAATACTCTAGCTCTTATATATTTAATTGCATCTTATAGATGAACTTTAAGTGACCGTTTATTATTCCAATGGGCATCATATTACAAGCTTTTAGATGATTTTTTTCCTTAGTAAACACCATAATGGAGGATGGTTACGTATATCCACATCTCCACATATATTTTTACTCATTCCAGCAATCGCTAACTCGGTCAAAAGGTTCAGATCAGTTCATAGATGACCCATGTGAAATATAAGGGAAAATAAAATAAATACTTATCTGCTTATTTAAACCAGAAACGAGGAAAAAACTTACCTGAGAATACAAATGGTCATCAAACATAGTAACAGCGCACGATCCTGGGGTAGAAGCCCAACCACAAGGGGTGGAGTCATACCCAGGTTTAGGAGCTTCAAAACTTCCATTAACATGAAAATCCTCAGGGCTTTTTTGTATTTTCATCTCTGCTGCAGGTTGGAATTTTGTATCGTTCAACAAATTTAGATTGTATGACCCAGGCAGGTAAGGGTACTGCCCAGCCATCTGTAGCCTCAGTGATGCACTTCCATTAAACTCATCAAGAATACCGTTCATACCACTTTCTTGACCAGAACTAGATAGCTCCGAATTTTTCCCCGCACCAAAGTAGCCAGAATAACTCCCAAAAGAGGTGGTTGCAGAGCACTCCGCGTCCCTTAAAAAAGATATGCAATCAATTAGTTAAGAGCACATCATTAGGAGGGGTATTCTAAACTCCTCTATGCATAGGTACATTGTTAATTTGTAACCTTTTCTGCGTATGTTTGTGTCCTATCCTGCACAATATAAAATGCTTCTATGGGTCCTACACTATGCCTCAATCCCCGACTCTCTTTCCATGTGTTTATGTATACACATGGGCAGAGCAAGCCCGGACATGATCTTCCAGTAGGAAAATAATTTTAGCAATGCGATTAGAAGTTTCCTTTAATTGGTTCACTCACCTATGGGGAAGCAGATTTGGGTCCTCTGGTAACATAATATGCTGACTGTCGGTGTTAGGAATCCATGAAATAGGTGGGAGCTGCTGCTCCACACCCATTCTAAAAGGTACATGCATCGCATTCTGAAACTGCAAGCAAGATTAGTTAGGTAACAACTTCCAGTGAATATTCACAGCAATACCATCAGGGAACCATTGTTTCAAATAAAAGTCATTTGTTACCTGACTATGGCATTCTAGAGACATAAGATGCTGTTTTCCCAGGTGTTCCTGGCAAAAAAAGGAACTCTGTTAAAACGTAAAAAAAACTGTTACGGATAATGAAGAGATATAATTAGCTCATAGGCTTTCTTTTCAAGGCCTGATAGAGCGTTTCCGCTAAATTGACTCAAAGTTTTGCAGCGCTGGCTTTTGTTTCACTCTACTACTCAAAGAACACTTGAATACCATGAACACTGGGAGGTAGCATTGCTTGTATATTTGATCCTTTTCAAAACCATCCAATTTAGTTAGAAAATTGACTAAGATGTCAAATCATCTTATCCTCGCTGCCCTCCTCATTATCCATAAAAAAAAAGAATGTTATGGGATTACACTGGGTAGGCTCATGGATTTTCTCATAGATAGGCTAGGCTAACATGCAGATCCTAATTAATCCCACATTCAATCGATACTGCCCAAGCTGACCAAAGATGAGAGACAATTATAAATCAAAAACATAGGAGCTGTTGAATAACATGCAGAAAGAGAGCATATATTTTCTCCAGATGAAATCCACCACAAGGATAGGCATACCTTATGTGATCGAATCCGATTAAGTGATTCCCTGAGTGAACTTTCCAATTGCCCTAGATGCTCTAAGCTGCTAATCTTATCTGGATTGGTCCAGTAGCTGCAGAAACTCAAAGTAACTTAAGATTAGTCCAGGGCGGTGACCACCCACAGTATTCATAAGATCATGAAAAGGAACTCTACATTCAAAGATTTGGACGTGTTCACCTCAGCTTCTTGTGCACATCAGATAGTTGATTCTGCAGTAGCCTTGATTGGCTAGTCAGGTCCTGGTCAAAATTGCAATTTTGTAGGATATGGTACAATCCATCATCACACGAGAAAGAGTTTTGAGATGTCGTATTTAACAATGGATAAACTAGTTTGCACCCATACCTCTATTGTTTGAGAACTGAAACAAAAAGCAAAGGATTCAAGAACTTTAGTACATAACGTTTAAAGAACATGGTCAGCCTATAAGCTACGCAAAATGAAATGTGTCAACACCAACAAGCGCATACCTTGTACCAAGAAATTCTGGTATATTAACATCATGGTCCAGCTTCTTAAAAGTTTTCTTCAGTGCCTATAGGCTCAAAGAAAAAGAAAATAATAACCAAAAAGAATGACAACTGCATCAACAAACCAAGTGAAAAAAAGAGCAGAATGAGAGTTAATATTAGAGAGAGGAGTCTCGTAAACAAGGATCCAAAGACTTACTTCAAGGCTTTCTAACTTCCTGTTCCAATCAAATAAAAGAACAATTTAGTTCCATTTTGATAAATATTCAATGCAGGCATGAGAGGACTAAAAAATGAAGCAAGAAAACTTCACAATACCTCTTCGCCCTTTCTTGTGGTGTTAACTGAGCAAATTTAGTAATTACTTCTTCGATGCTACTAAAGAAGGAAAAGGAAGGAAATTATTCAAAATCGTTTACGTCGGTGAGAACCAAAATATGATGACAAACAAAAGTGATCATGATTATTGAATATCCCTAGAGGCCACACAACCTTATTATACTCCTTTGCCCCTCAACCAGATAAACAACTGATATGCAAAAATATATTGAGGATCGCACATGCATGTGAAAATCAAGTTGAATCTGTACCTATTCAATGAAATTCCCGAAAAGATGCAAGCAAGAAATTTCATAGGCAAGCTTAAAGTTCACTCGCTCACTTTAATTCTCTAAAAAGGTGGAAGCGTGGCATTAATGACAGTACCTGCTTGCTCCTTTACACAACGAAGGCTTGCCAGTTGGTGAAAACATGAGAAGGATAATGTCTATGTCACATAGTATAGATAATTCATTAGCCTTCTTCATGATACCATGTTTCCTCTTGGCATAGGTCGCTTGACGTCCATTTGTATTCTCCAATTTCTTAATCTTTAGCTTTACCCTACCCATCCTGCACGTTTAACATCACCGTGTAACCATTAAAAGATGCCCCTGATTTGAAAGCCTATATAGAATATTCCACGTTTCTCAGAGTTTCCACTGACCTCTAATTTCATTTCAGCATTTAATTTCCAACATTAAGCACGTATTTCATACCAGGTATTAATTTTTCATCAGTTAGCATCAAAATATCCTCGCAAGTTTGCAAATTTATCATGATTAAACACCTTTTAATACCTAATGCACCGAAATCAAGTATCAAAACAATAAGTACATAAAGACCAGCCAAGAGATTTGACAAATGAAAGTTGATCAAAAAACCAATGCAGATATGGAAAGCAATAGTTTTGACATAAGAGAGAAAGGGAAAGAAATGGGATCGTAGGAAAAGAAGAAACTAGGAATTTAAAAAGGAAAAAAAAATAAACCAGCCAAGAAGAACTAAGCCATTTAGCTAGCTATCGTGACTGCCAAACAAAACAAAAGGATGAAACAGTCACTGCACAGTTTCCTCTTAATGAAAAGAAAGAGGAAAATCTACGAATCTGCCTGCCCCTCTCTCTTTCTTTCTGATGAAGAAGAGATGAGTTGTAGGGGAAAAAGAAACAACAAAAAAGGAAAGAAAGAAAACTTGCCTTAAGGAGCAAATCAAACGACGAGTGGAATTTGGATGATAGAAAAGAATATTTAAATGTGGGAACCAGGAAAAAGTAGAGAGAGAGAGAGAGAGGAAGAAGAAGAAGAGAGAGAAGGGTTGCATATATGATAGGATTGCATGACATGACCGGGTGAACGCCAAAATCGGTCACCCAACGAAGCTTGAGGGTCGGGATCGTCAGTAAGTTTCCCCCGAGAGCTTCAAACCAACCAAAAAAAACTTGACAATAACCTACGCCATATCACCACCTCGGAAAAAAAAAAAAAAAAAAACACTCCACTCCTATTCATTCTATCCGTCTCAATCTGTACCTCTTCTTTACTTTTATATATATATTTTTTAAGAAAATTAAAAAATATTATTTTTAATTTTCATATCAATACATTTTAAAAATAAAAAATATTATTTTAATTTATTTTTAATTAAAAAATGATTTTAAAAACAAGCTCTATTAAAATAACAATCAAGCCCAAGAGTCAATTTGTGCTGCCCAAAAACAGGCAACAAAGACGGAAACAGGGCAAGAAAGCGTCCTGAACAAAATGACAGATATTGAATGCATTGAAATTATACATTTTTTTTATATTAAGTGTGTTGTTTTTTCATATAAAATTCTTAAAATAAATATAATCCAAAGTATTGTTATGATTATAATATATAGATTTCTTATGTGTTAATATATTTAAATTTAAATTAATAAGAAATTAATGTTTACTGGAAATATGTGAACTGTCATGATTAAAAAGGGGGTGTATTGTTTTATCGTTAGGGAAGCTTGTATTTGTTTTTACAGTTAAACTCGTTTTTTTAAATTTTTTTAAAATTATATTTTATCTAAAAAAATATTGAATTAATATTTCTTTTTGTATATATTTCAATAATTTTAATACTGTATTTTTTTAAAAAAATGTTAATGTCCTATTTACCTTCTTTGTTTCTTTTGTTGCTTGCTAGGCGTGCTTTAATTGTGGAATGGATAGGGTTTAGCATGTTAACTTTAAAAAAGGGAGTACATTATTTTACTATTGGGCCAGCTTAATTAATTTAATTCTAGAGTGTATTTGTTTTTGTGATTTAATTTATTTTTAAAATGTTTTTATTTTAAAAAATATTAAATTCAAGTTTTTTATATTATTTTTTATAATTTTAAGTATTGGTATAAAAAATTAAAATATATATTATTTAAATATATTTTCAATTACGTATTTTTATATAAAAATATTATCTACCACATTATCGATTAAATACATGGAAAAAGGTGAGGATATACATTAAAATAAAGAGAGAGGGATATAATTCAACCATTTATTTGCATCTCCCCTCCAACATAAGGCCCCGTATGTTGCTGGAATTTAATTTTTTCTAGAAAGTGGTCTTTATAAAAAATTGATTTATTGAAAAGTAAATTATATTTTTGTTTTTGACCACGTTATGAAAAAAAAGTTAAAAATATATTTTACAGTATTTAACTACTTTATGAAAAATAAGATAAAAAAATAAATTACCAGTGTTCTAATTTTTTAAAAATTTATTAAAAAAATAGGAGTCAAGTTTAACAGAAAAAAAATTAAAGATAATGAAATTGAAAAATATATATATTTTAAATTATTTAAAATAAAAAAAATATCAATACAAAAATAGAGCTAAAGTTGATTTATAAACAAATTAAAATAAAATTTAATTAAATTTAAAATAATAAATAAATAACATGATTTTTTTAAATTTTTCATAACTTTTGAAAATATATTTCATTCAAAATAAAAGAAAAATATTTTTTTAATTGAAAAATATTTTTTTATTAACTTTTCAATAATAAAAAAATATTGAAAAATCTAAAAAATAATTTTCAAAAGACTACTTTGAATGAAACAATTGAAGAATAACACCACAACTTCAAAAATTTTAAAATGGAAGTCATGCTGAGTTCAATCGATCCGTGACCGTGTGATTAACCTTCTCATAAAGATGGGCTGTGTTTTTTTTTTTCCAAGGCTATTACAGAAAATACTAGAATTGAAATTTGCTGCGAATGTCCATTCCACAAATACTGTGTATTAAAACCTCTAGCCCAAAAAGAGGATACAACAACCCAAGAAACATAGAAGCCCAATTACAAAATCAAACGCTACCTCTTTAAATGGGCCCCCACCGTAAACTGCCTCTCCTCCATGGGCCTCCACTGGCCGTACCCTTCCCTCCTCACCTCTACCCTGTCTTTGATTTCCCATTCAACGAAGTCGAAATCCCATTTCATGATATCTCTAGGCCAATCAATCGCGGTCCCAAATTGTAAGTTTCCAGTTTGTCTCATCAATTAAGGCCTGCTTTTGTTTTTCTAAAAGATTAGGGCTTTGTGGGTCTACAAAAGTTAAATTATCAAACTACTTTGTCGCTTGTTTATAACGTGGAGAGAAGATTGACGGGTAAGATTGAATTTAGGAAGGTTTAAAATATGGCTGTGAGGGCACCTGGGATTTTGACTCTTTAGTATGGACAGGAATTTGGGGCCTAAACTTGATTACTTTGTGAGAGAAATAAAAGGTGATTTAGAGGAATTTAAGAAGTTTCCGCAGTTCTTTTCGTTCAGTCTTGAGAGGAAGATTAAGCCTAGGCATAGAATGTTGGTGGAGTATGGACTGAAGATGCCACTGTCGAGAATGTTAAAGGTTAATGAAGGGGAATTCAACGCTAGGTGGTTTGAAATGCTGCTGAGAATGGTGGAGGAGAGGTAACTTGATTGGACATACTCAGTAAGGTGACCCATTGCTTGCTTGCCTGTGTATTTTGATAAAGTAAAGTAATGACCCCTTGCTTGCTTGCCTGTGTATTTTGATAAGGTAATGTTTGGATTATGTGATATACTATGATAGTTTTACATGTGGGCATGTTTTGAGTTTGTGATAGATGAGATTTAATTTTTAAGTTGCTATAGATTTGATTGAGATATCATGCTGATCGTGAATTGTAATTTGTGTCTTAGGACGTGAAAAACTGTCTCGTGTCTATAAAGTTTGATTCTGTGTAGCGTAGTTCATATGCAATTAAATTGTTAAGGGAATGATTGAAAGAGAAACATTTAAAAAGAACAGAAAAGAAATAGGGACACCACATGTATTGCAGGAAGTTATGCTTAGCCGTGTACATGGAACTTTGCTGGGATGTGAAAAATTGTCTCTGTTTCAAGTGTGAGTGTGGTTTATGCAGTTTAAGGAGCCAAGACGTTGATCGTTAAGCCTGTGGTTAACATTGGTTTGGTATGTCGCGACATAGTCAAGCCTTAACAGAAACCAAACACTTTATGATGTCTTGCTGTGTAAACCCTTTTCTTTTACATGTGCTCTGTCGCAGAGCTTCTAAGGACACTTGATATCATAGAGATATTCCATCTCAGTGATGTGAATCCTAAATCTCTCAGATTGGGAGACTCCAAGAACTACTTTTATTTCTCAAACTCTGTTCTGGAAGGAAATGTTTAAAAACTCAACGGAATTTGGCAGTGTTGGGAGGATTTCGAGCAGTGGCTTTAAGCCTATAACAACCGTGAGGAATAGTCAAGTCAATAAGAAAGTCGTGCTATTCATTCCCAATTCAAGAAATTCAAAAGTCGTGCTATTCATTCCCAATTCAAGAAATTCAAGTGTACAAGTGTCCTGCTATTCGTATGTGGCCTGTTGGCAATAATTTATACCATAGCCATCAGTGTTCCTAGTAGTTGTAGTTTTTTGACAGTCTTCTGTCTAGCATGTTAATTTGTGGTTCTATCCATTTTTCCTTTTAGGAACGCTCTCACAATACCTAATAGCACTATCTACTATACAGTAGAGCTTTTAAAAAATTTAATAAAACACAATTTAACATGTTCCACTTGCTGGAGAACAGTTACAGTTCTGCAAACAGTAGAATGCAAAAAACTAAGTTCCACAAGCGTATTCTAGCATTATCATTACAACTTTTTGGACATTCAAGTTTTGCCAAATCTCTCCTTGCAATATTGGAATGCCCTTTCATATTGCTAAAGAGAAAACCCCAACGAATGACTGGGAGTTAAATTTGAGTATCTTGTGTGCTTTTAGTGATGCCTTTTGAATTTTTGTTCTTTCCATTCAACTCATTCCCAGTGCTCCTTTGATGTCCCCTAATCATTTTCATAACCGAAGCTACAACCCAATCCTGGACACACCTGACTTCTAATCTACTTCCCCCACAGACCAATGTCGTTGAATGCATTCTGTTATCCTCTCTATCACCACAAATTCCATAACCACCATCACCAATCACAACCCAACTTCTACGTCTAACCTCATGGAGAAAAAACCTAGTTCTGCTGCAACTGCAACTGTGTTGCTTATCAAAATGTGTGTGACTGTATGCCTCGGGGATGGGAGTTGTCTAGGAATAGAAGTTAATGATTTGCATTTCCTCTGTTTGGGATTGCATGCCCTTTCTAAAAATTCCTTAAGTTGTATGGTTTTTTTTGCAGTTGCTCCTTTTTTGCGCGAACTCCATGAGGTTAAAATGAGTTTGTCATCAGGTTGAGCTGCTTAAGAATTTTCTGTATAGGGCCACTTGGGCTCCTCTCTAACATCAAGATCGAGTTTTATATCACAAAATATAGCATACAGTTGTTTGTGCTTTCTTTCTCCTTCCCTTTTCCGAGGGATGAAATGGATGTTGAAATACAGTATCAGTTGAAGCCCCAGAGTTTTTCTTTTCACCTTTTGTTTCCTTGACGTCTTCTGGCTCTATACTAGGCTGCTACCAGCATTTCTGGAAACTCTGGTTTCAGATGAGTTCATATTGTTTTTAGTGGAAAAGACTTCTTAGGAGTTCTAAGAATGCTGCTTTGGATTAAACAAGTTTATCAGCTTGACCGATTGATGATTTCCCATTTGTACCACAGACACATGCAGAAGTATATATTTTTTTCTGCTTGATTTTTTATTTGAAAGAGTTTCTGTATCTGTGCATGCTCTCTTGATTCACAAAGCAAAAGTAGAGATACCGGAATGTCACTTCAAGGATATTTAAGCATCTCAGCAACGAGTACAAATGAAGTGGTCTTCCAAACTTATTCAAAGTTGTATAATCTGTTGAGATCACCTTAACCGTATTCTCATAGATTATCCTTAGGATTTACTACTAAAGTACCCCTCTCCTATTGTTCATTTCTGATTTTGCCCATTCCCAATTTGAGAAACCAAATTTTCCAAAAACATTACCAAACATTTTCAATGTTACCTTTTCATCTAGTTTCTATAAAAAATAGTTAACAAGTCATCATATTACTAACCTGTCATGTGCATGTTTCATAAACTCACGAGGAATGGATCTGCCAGAAAACCCAAAATCACCCACTTGCAATCTGGGCATTTTTGGCCGTTTTTTCCTGTTAATGAAACGCCTCCATGGCATGTTGAGTATTTTGACAGTTCTATCAACTATTTTAAGAGGGACTGGATGAAAGGGTGACATTGAAACATTTGGTAACATCAAGGGCAAAATTGATTCCGTGAATTGGTAAATGGTAACGTTGTTAATGAGCTAATAGGTGAAGGGCATTTTTGTAGTTAACCCTCATCCATATTTATCTCTTTTATTGATGGCATTTTATTGCGATGGCTAATGCACTATAACTGTCTAATTCAGGGATTTGCTTACATATATTACACCAGTTTAGTATGTATCAATCCAACAGCATGAATTCTTTTGTGACCATGAACAATATGTTATGGATACATCGTTGAAGTATTTGGTGTGGATTTGGGATGTCTCAGGCCAAGCTCAGTTTCTCAAAGAAGACTTGAAGCACAAATGGTGTGTTATTCCTAATTTTTGGGCCTCACATTTGTTCTGAACTGTGGTTTTTTCCTGCTTTATAAATGTCTTATTTTAGGGTGCTTGCTGACCACCTTCTAGTCCCCATTTATTGCAGTCTAAACACAGGTTAAGTGTTACTGAAGGTGGGAAGATTGATTTAAGGTTATGATCATGGGGTATAATTGTGCTGTCAAATCTAATTCACTTATTTTACTGGAGCGTACATGAACTTTGCAAGTATCCTTGCATAACTAATTTCCACTGTAGCCATTTAAAACTCTCGGGTATCCAACTGAGGTTGCTTTGTGGAAGACTTTGAAGGTATTAAACCACGTTGAGTTATATATTGAGTGTTCAATTCTGGTCCCTATTGCTCTTGGATTGACATAATCCTTGGTTTTTCTGTTCTTTATCTTTATTCCTGACCGATTTAGTCTCTTGATTTAATTTTTAAGCCTTTTTGTAAGCAATCATGAATAGAAACATGGGAATTATGGCGCTGAACATTTGGTTCAGAAATGTTTTGCTATGTGACATGAAATTTTTGACTTTGAATTTCATTGACTAAGGATCTTTAGTTTTGACCTGCTGCATCCTTTCCATTTGGTCGGGCAAGGAAATAATTAACAGTTTGTAGAGATTAACTGATTGCTGTTATAATCATCATCTGCTGCTGTGAAAGTATTTTACAGGCTGTTCAATGGATGCAAGAATGGCATATCTTGTACACTGTCCTTTAGTTGGTGGGGCCTCTGCATTGCAGCAGTTTAAAGCCACATGGTTTTCTGTAGAAACACTGTCCTCGTTATTTGTTTTATTTCTATCTGGGCAACCACTATATATGAACTCTTTGTCGATTGTCTTGTTTAATTATGTAAAACATTGACCCACATCTTGGCATCCATGAAAATTTGTTTTTTTCGTATCTCTTGGTAGCCTTAAAAACTTGTTCTCTTTAATCTTCCTGTCTTCTCCGAGGAGAATCTTGTGTTGTCAAGACTCAAGTCTTACTCGGTTATGTACGGTCAGGTGCAAAGATGAAAATAAAGGAGAACGGTTTCCGTGCTTGGTAGGCCTCCCCTTCCTTTCCTCAAGTGTTAATATGGTTTGGGACCTGAATTTGGGGACGCTGCTGAAGCTCCATTAGGTGTGATTACAGGTTCAAATTCTCGACATCCACCCTAAAAGTAATTTGATAGCTCAGGAAGGAGCTTGTGCATGGTAGAATGGAGACATCGATGGCACTACAAGTGACTGATCATCTTATTTTTGGTGGTTTACATGGAACCGTAGAAGCGTAAAGACCTGCACGGTGCACAGCGATCTTAAAGTAAGTAATTTTCACTTCATATGTGAATATCCTGTGTTTGAACTCAGTTCCATTGTAGGCATATTAACCGAGCTGAAAAGGGTTACCTGTAAGTTATATCCCAAGATAGCCTAATCTCTAGACTTGGAAAAGATGAGCATGTGGAGGAAAGCTTTGTGAATTTACGACACCGGTTCAACCAAGCACTGCGAAGGATGCTTATTCAACTGTCTGTTTTTGGATGCCACGTGCGGAAAGCTGCTGCTTGCAATTCCATCCGTAAGTTCTGATGTATATCTCGGTGTTCTGACATGAATTCATCATATGATAACAAGGTATTGGACAAAGGGCACGACATTCCTTCAGGTTGTTTGATTGCATAAACTAAATAAATAATTGAATCTTGTTCCAGCACACAAGTTGTCTTCACCTTCGGTTTATTCAATTGCTTTCTTGTTCTCCCTCCGAGCTTCCTTGCTTGTGGCCATGCCTTGGTGGACTAGGTGGCAGCCAACTTGGGCCAAGTGCCATGTTCATGCATCAATGTGGATATAGCAGATCCTGGTGGGGTCTATTCTTCAGCTGAAAATTGTCCGAACTCTTTTTCCTATCGTAAGGACATTTTAGCGAGAGCCTAATTAATGTCCCTGAAGTCATATGCTTATCATAACCGGTGCTGAAAATTCAAGCTCTTGTATAATACATAATGTAATCATAATTTGAGATGTCAGTGATAAAATTTAAGATACAATATTTCTGTGCTTTCAGGTTTAATAACCGGGACAACTTTTTGTGTCCTGTACAAAACAAATGTTTTTTTTTTCTGTTTGAGAGTGTGGTCGTGATTATTTTTTAATTTATTTTTTATTTTAAAATATATTAAAATATTATTTTTAATAAGAACACATCAAAATAATTTAAAAATATTATAAAAAAATATATTAATTTAAAGTGAAAAAAATAAAATAAAATTTAAAATATTTTTAAAATAGAATGCCGAACGCATTTGAAATGAAGATCATACATTTCAAAGTTTAAGATTGTGCGCGCAAGCCTTGTATGGACGCTGTCGTCTTTGGTAGCATTTAAAAGAAAAAAAAATCCTGAGGACAAGGGAAATGGTCCGTGCATCATGAAGAATTAATATCAAATGGGCAAATTCTAGTGGATCTAGCCATAAGCCAGTTATGTGGATTGATTGTCAATATTCAGTTTGCTAATTTGATACAACAACATTAAAATTTTGGAATGCAGCGTAATCGATTGAGAGCTGTTTGTTATTATTTTTATTTTTAAAAAATTAAAAATGTTTTTTTATTTTAAATTATATATTTTTTTAATTTTTAGATCTAGATGTTTTAATGTATTTATATCATAAATAAAATTTAAAAAATATAAAAATATTATTTTAATGTATTTTAAAAAAATATGTTATTTTATTTTTTCAGATTATTTTCATATGCTGATAATAAAAATATTTTATATATATATTTTTAAATAAAAATATTTATTATTATTATTATTATTATATAATATTTTTAAGTTTGAGTTATTTTTTAGAAACGGTTTGGTAGGGCACCGACTGCGTGGTTGGCCTCGCTGGCAAATGATGCTTTTAATAAGTGCCATCACAGCCTCGAGAAGCAGATCTGGTGGTTCAAATACTTAATTTTGATGGTAAAACAAAAAAATGCTAAGAAATAGCTCTCGGCCTCTCATCGTGTAGAGAAAAAGGAGTGCCGGCACCGTGTTTCGACATGTTTAGTGGATGTAACAGCTTGTTTCGAAAAGCTTGTCGACCATATTACTCATTAGCTAGCTAGATTCCATACTAGCTGATTGATTATAATCTACCTTGCCTCCTCCTAGATTTTTTTTCTCACTAATATCAATTTTCATAATACACTCTACTATTATAGTTAATTTTTTTTATTATTATTAATGTAGATATTTGGATCAGTTTATATGCATCTCGGTTAATTTTATAAGTTCTAAAGTTAACAATAATATAAATCTTCAATGACCATTATATTAGTAACCACAAGACTCGAACCTGAGATTACAGGTAAAACAAATCCCTTCATCTTAAATTCTTACCATTGAGCCCCTTATTAGATGATTTACAACTATTATAGTTAATTAAATATTGATGCTCTAGAATTCTGTTTGGGAACGCGATTCTAAAATTTTAAATTTTTTTATTAAAAATTAATTTTTTTATATTTTAGATCATTTTAATATGATGATATTAAAATTTATTTTTTAAAAATAAAAAATATTATTTTTATATATTTCAACACAAAAAACACTTTAAAAAAACTATACTACATTCTCAATAATGCATTATATATAACACAGGGTACAGAATGTGATGATCGAAGGCGTGTATGAAGAATTAACCCCGTGATATGGATAAAAGCTTCGATGTGGGGCAGCTATGTAAAACACGTGTATGAAGAATATGAGACAAGTAGCTAGGTGTCTCTTATTTCACAATTTATGATTATTTTTAGTAAATTCCAACTAGGGATTTACTTTGCTACTCGAAATTAATTTCATTTCAAAAACTAACTTAGAACTTCAAATGAAAATTAATATAGTTATAATTGTGGGAGCATTTTTCTACTAGACTGGACGTCTAGAAAATTAGAATAATAATATATTCAACATTTATATATAAAGGTAACTCTCTATAAAACACGAATGATAATAAAATCTAATAAATTTTAAATAAAATATTATTTTATAATATATGCTTTTATGTCTTGTCAAGTTATACAAATATCATATACCAAGTATTTGATATTACTAATTGTGTGAGGAGGATGATTTATAAAGGACATATATATATATATATGTGAAAATATTATATATACACTATATGAAAAATCATATTAAAATTTTGACTATTCTACGTAGCCTGGTCCCTTTTAAGATGCTCCCAGGAACAGTTACGGGAGCAGTTTGTGTTAAATTTGTTGAATGAAGGTCACCTCTTTTCTGGGTTTTGATCATTTCTGTGTATCAGCAATGGATATTGTCCATTAAAGTCCTATGGCAGTCTTAATCTCTACAAGTGGCATAATAAATCTTATAGATCCACTCCTTACCTGGATGTCTCATGGAACCCAGTCTAACGAACCATCTCCACACAGTAACCTGTCAGCTGACTTCATTTCTGTCCATAGCTAGGGTTATAGCAGCATAGCTACCTGTCACAAGCAAGCACTGCAACCCTAATATTTTTATGACTTCTACCTTGAACAAGTGTTCTATAGACTTCCTTCTTTTTACAGGGTTTTGTGGGGTCGCACGAGGTGGAATGAACCTGCAGTATGCTATCAAGGTCGAGCATTTATACCATGGCTTGAGTGGATCCATGGATACACACACACACACACATGACTATGCATTTATTTTAGCTTTTTCTTTGTCTCGGAAAAAATAATATAGAACAATAAAAAATACATTATTTTTTTATTTTTTATAGACGAATCAAATACACTCAACAAGACGTGCACATTCAAGATAATTTTGTCAAGAGGGACAAAGGCCTGAAAATTCATCTATTACAATTTCATTTTATACGAGAACGAAAATACATTATATCTCAAATAAAGACACATACAGTTATTGAATAAGGTAAAATGTAATTTAATTTATAGTAAAAAAATAATATAATTTATAAACTCAAATTTAAAGAATAAAAAAACCAAAAAAATATTTTAATGGGCTCAGGCTACCATGTCTGAACTCAACTTATTCCCAAGATTCATGGGCTCCGGCTATCATATCCGAGTCCGAACATGTTTAGATCCTATTTTTTTATAAAAAAATAAAACTTGTGAGCTATAAATACATTATGAATTCTTTAAATTTAAAGTTTATATTCTTTTAATTCTTAATATTTTTAATATATATATTTTTTTAATTTATCTTTTTAAAATATAGTTACTGACTTAAATAAATATGAATCACAATATCTATTAAATTAAATTTTTTACAAGTATCAAGTTATCTTGGCTTATCATATACAATCATCCACTAATTACCTGAATTTTCTATATTAAACCATGAGATGCATTGACCAAAAATAATAACATATTACTTTAAACTAAAATTTTAATTAATTATCTAATATATTAATATTATTCTTAAATATCTTGAATTTAAATTTTGATACCTCGTCAATAATATCATAGGCTAGATCAGGAGTGGTATTCAGGAGTGGTTTATAAAGGAGATAAACGAGTGGCTTTTATCTGCTGCAAAAGCTTTTGTCAATAATTGTATAGATCAAGTAACTTTTTTTGGTGGAACTAGAAAGCAGAACTGAATTTGCTACTTCTAACCTAATTTTGCTTGTTCTGTTCAGTAAGGGAACTGGGCAGCGTGCTTTGAAAAAAAATGTGCACAAACACCTTTTATCTCATGGAATATTTGTTATTTGGTATGATCGAGCCTGTGCGTCGTAGACGGTAGCCTGGTTTGATTGATTGATGCCGGACCCTGACATTGCGATCGATTGGATTTGGTATTTGGTATTTGGTACTGTAAGTTTAGATGGGGTATGATTACTCATAGGCTAGCTCCTCGCCAAGATCCGTCCTATCCCTGTTAGTTAACCCGAGACCTGCCGGATCTGGATTTGAATAAGAAATAGAAAAAAAAAAAAAATTAGATGACTCGATCGGTTAACGATTCAAATTGAATTGATCTTCTGACGTGATTAAAACCATGTTATCTTGATTTTTTAAAATATTAAAATAAAATCATTCTAATTAATTTTTTTTAAAAAAATTAAATCGATCCACGACTCAACCTTAGCTTACATTTGTGCTATCTACTCGATTCACACATAAATTTTCCAGGAAGAAGAATCGGTGATGAAGCTATACCACTTGTAAAATTATATTTCTTGCTTTTATCTCTACAAATAAAAACTCTAGATATTACATAATTACACCAATTAACAAAAAACTGAAGACCATGGGTTTTTCAATATCTCTCTCGTCATATAGTACTACTCACTTAAATAATACTGTTTTCCCCTTTTCAAGTATATGATTCATTTTTTTTTATATTAATTATATCTTTTAACATTAAATTTATATTGTATTTAAACTTTATAATTTATTTTTTTATAAAATTATTATGGACTCGGATTGTGGATATAATAGACTTATTTAGTTAATTGAAATTTTTCTAATTAATTTTTTTAAAATTTATTTTTTAATATTAGATTGATTAAGAATTAAATTTTATGATTTATTTTAATTTATTTTTTATAAAATTATCTTTATTTTCTGACTTGAGTTATGAAATTGGTTTAAACTTATATTAATTATCTATTTTAAGTTAAATTATATTTTTATTAGTTATTCAAGTTACTTTTAACACACCAGAATAATTAAATCATAATAAATTAATTTTTATATGATTTAATTTTATTTACATTAAAAAAATCCATTAACAATGTATAAATATTTTTCATATGAGTTACGGGTTTTGTTTACAAAAATGCATGTACATTGAAAAATCACTCATTGGATTTATTTTACTAGTTTAAATATTATCTGAATCAAAATCATTTAAAAATATAAAAAATTCAAATAAAACACAACTTAATAGGATGTGGTATGTAAGGTGCTATATTATTGAAAATATGAATTAGTAATTGTATCTTAAAATTAGGTCATGTTATGTTTTTATTATATTCATATTTTACTGAATGATAAATTTAGATGTCCACACTTTATTTATTAGATTTTAGATGGTCCTTTGAATATTTATTATTTAAGCACCATTTATTATTTAAATAAATAAATATATAATATATATATATATATATATCTGGGTTTAAATTACGCTATGGGTTGAGTTTAGTAGCATCCATGTTTTATTAATTATTTATAAATTAAGATAATTATATATATATAAAATTCATTTAAATTTTAATCTGATGGATTCGAATTAAATTATCATTTCTGCTAGAAATACCTCTGAGGATTAGACATGGGCTAGAAATACCCTGAGGATTAGACATGGACCGACTCTTCGAGCACCAAAATGCGTCCAATCATCGCAAAGGCTTGTTTGAGAATTTGCAATGCACTGCAGAACGCTTGAAACGTTTGGGAACGCGGCTGGTCTGGGCTGTGTTTTTAAATATTTTAAAATTTTTTTTATTAAAATTTAATATAATTGGTATATTTTAAATTGATATAGTAATATTAAAAATAATTTTTAAAAAATAAAAAATATTATTAATATATATTTTAACATAAAAAAATTATTTAAAAACTACACCAACCACACTCACCGAATGTGTCTAGTTCAGAATTCGAAAGGATTTAGCTGGACCCCTTCGACAACACTTTCAAACTATCAAACGACGACGTCACCAACAAATTCGAAACTGCATCTCCCAAACAGCTCCTGAAGAACTGGTCGTCGTTAAGAGCAGCCATTAAAGTCATGTATGATCACTTGGCATGGGTGAAGCGAATTTATAGTTGCTTCTAGTCCTTCGGACCTGTGTACTTGATATGCAACGTGCGCAGGGAAGAGAGAGAGGCCTTAGCATATTGATGATCATTCTTTCTTTTTCCTTCTTCCAACTTCCATGAGCACAGCTAGCTTCTGCCTTTGAAACCCCCGATACTTGTCTTGTTTAACGGGTTATGGGGTACCCATCTGCAACGAAGGCACCCACCTTACATACCTGACCACATGATTCCAAGGGAACAGCCCCAGCAGAATCTTGTGGATCAGCCCTACTGTTTATACGATGGGTCAGGCCCCGTGTATAGGACACCTCTGTTACCTCTTTTATCTCATGCACGGTAAAGATTTGATCAGGCCAGCTCTCTGATATAGTATCTCACAAGGGTAATCCCAAAAGCATGTTTCTTTCATGTGTTTAGTATAATTATAACAAACTCATTCACCTGAGCTCGGGGGCGTTGAGGGAACAGATCCTCTTCTCGACAGCAACCCTCACTCTCACTCGTATGCAAGCACGGCCACGGGATGCTTCTTTTAACATATTTTTGCTCTGTGCTCCGGTGAATCAATAACGTAATAACGTTCTTCATCTGAAGTTTCACATCACGTGACAAGCACCTCTCTAGGGTTTGAATTGTAGCCTGGATTATGTTTCCATCTAGAATTGCAAGTAAATTACACACCCGTGTGTATCTAATGTGTTTGGTATTGGGTCTTAACTGTAATTTGCATCAACTTTGCCGCGTTTAATTTAATTTGGTGTTTAGCCCCGATATTTTTTTTTTTTAAAAAAATTGTGTTTGGCATTGCATTAATGCTTGTGGACGCAATTGTTACCTTCTTTAAAAAACTTTTTGGTTCTTCCTATTGGGTTTCTGCCTGCCCCGTGATGGTTCGCTCTCTGGGAGAGAGTGTTGGGACTAAAGATCAATTCAGGGACAGGGGGGCGTAAGACGGTAAGAGAGGCATCCTAAGTTTGTAACGAGGCAAGTCAGGGACAATAATTACACACACGCACACATATACGACAAGGGTTCCACACGTGAAAACAAGGGCACACGTAGGAATGGAAAGGCAGGTGGCCAACGGCACAATAAAAGAAGAAAGCCTGCGGTTTCTATTTGGGAACCAGACGCGAAGATTTGAACGATGGGAGCAAATACATTGCCATATTTTTACATATGCCAAACGCATGTTTCCACACTCCGGTTCGGTTTAACGTCTGAAAAGTCCGAGATCAAGTGAATCGGTGCCGTAGAATACGCCAATATGGTTCCTTCGTAATTTGAAAAGTATGCAAGCAGCTCTCCACAGACATGGTCCCGTGGAAGCGATGTCTTTTAATTTTTAGTATTGCTGTTGTTGCATTGGTCTTTCTACTGGACCATCATCATATCGACCTTCGTGGCATTTCTTCCTTATGGAACTTAAATCGTTTGCCCTGCTTTGGCTGTTAATTCAAAGCAGGGTCTGCTCCTGCTCTTGATGTGTTATGGACTCTTTTTTTTTTTATTATTACTTGTTGAATTTAGGGCCTGCTACTTCAACACTTTTGCGAATTGCAGTTTGTGGATGGGTTAGACTTGAGCTTGCTCCTTGTATATTGTTGTTGTGCCTGTCTGGGTTTTGCTGCTTTCATGGTTTCGGTTTTTATAGTTTCCGTGTGGTGTCTGTTTCTCACAGTATTTGCTTAATTTATCTGTTTTTCGGAAGTTTGTGATGGCCTGGTTGCTCTATTATCGATAGCATTGAGTTTTTTTGGGGGAGTGTCGACTGAATGCTTAATTTATCTGTTTTTGGAAGATTTCGTGTATTTCTGTACCTTTAAGGCTCAACACGCAAACTCTCCTATGTGTTTTCTCTAATGGACATGATATGTTATCATTACTTACTTTTTAAATCTTATAAATTATATTTTATTTAAATAAAAACTCAAATTTCTTATACAATCAAAAGTTTAAATATTTATTGAATGGTCTCTTTTTCTTAAAAGAAAGTTGATTTGTGCAATTTTTTTTGTCAAATTTACCTTTAGTTCAACTCATTTTCATCATAAATTATTTATGAAAAATAAATTTTGAATTACAATCTAAATTTTAAAATTAATCTTCAATAAATCATATCAAGCATGTTGTAGATTAAAACTAATATATATATATATATATATATATATATATATTAAAAATACAAGATTTTGTTTGTTGCTAGCTAAACAGATGGTCATGATGACATCAGTCCCAGCGATCTCGTCCCACAAGCAAGTTCACATGTTCACAAGCACCATAAATGACAGTGACATGGAGCAGTTGCGCGGTTTCAAGAAGGCAGGAGGGGGGACAGTGAGTAAAATGACGCAGAGACATGCCTTCTTTGGTTGGGACCCTATGACCCCAAGGGCCGTGGGGAGGTTGGAAGTAGCTGCAAATGGTGGGGCTTTTTGGCAATTGCACTGGGATACTATAGCTCGGTGTGTTTCCCACAGAGAGTCAGGTTTTCAAAGTTTTTGACCGCAACTCCTCAGCAAGCATGGTACATTCCTGCTACTGTGACCACAATAAATGAAACGTCTATCAGTGGATTTTCCAACAGGTAAAGAGAAAAATGTAAAAATAAATAAACAAATAAGGAGAATTCTTTTCCTTGACACTAATTTATTTTTCTTTTTGGTATTTTATGGCAAGTGTTTCGATAAATGAAAGTGCAGTGTCAAAGACATTCCTTGAGAATGAAAATTCGCGCACCTCGTAACTTCTCTATGTCACTGCTCTTACTGATGAACGTGGAGAAAACCTACACTTTGAGAATTGAGTGATCCGACTTGTCCATAGAAGTTCAGGAGCTGAAATTTATGGTCTCACATTGATTTGCTGTTCTCATTTTTAAATACAAGACATCAGTATTCATTTAGCGTGTTTGGCAGTGTGGTTGCGGTTGCTTTTCAAATAGTTTTTCGTGTCAAAATACATGTCAATGATGTTTTTTTATTTTTTAAAAATTATTTTTGACATCAGCACATCAAAACGATCTAAAAAGTACAAACCACACTCAATTTTAACAAAAAAAATTCAAAATTTAACGAAACACAGTTACAAACATAATGCCAAACGCTGCCAGGATACATAAAATTTTATAGAAACCACATTACTTTTAAATTTTTTATGGTGCATTTAGAATAAGTAAGAACATTGTATTAGCTATTTCATGAGATTTATTAAGAAAAGAAATACGAAGAAGAGATAGAGATTTTATGCCAGGATGAGGGTCATGGATTTTATTTTTTATTATTTTCATTTTAAAATATATAGTTTCTATAATTGTTAATTTATGGGTTGGTATAAAAAAATATATCATTCAAGATAAATTATATATTATAGAATCAATTCAACACTTGTTTGGTTCATATTTTTTTTATTTTAAAAACAATATTATATTAAACAAATGTTTTTTATTTTATAAAACGAGTTTATAAACAGAATGATCACAAACTTGACATGGGATATAATGTTTTTAAGTCACGGATTTAATAGTAGTATCAAAGCTAGAATATAAAATACTTCTACAATTAGAGTAAATTGCATGTAAATATACGGTATCCTATCCAAGGAAAAATAAAAATACATACTTTTTATTGTTTTTTTTAAGAAATTTAGCATGAAAACCTCAACTATACCTTGGTATATCAAACACACTCATTATCATCCAACACAACTTCACGAGGACATATCAGACAAATATTGGAGCGAAGTTCATACGACGGACCACGTACATAAATACCAATAATGAGTTTCTCTAAATTACGCGCGCATAAAAGATAGGGGTAACGTGTTTTCTTACAGCAAAATGGCTCCGCGAAAGTGACAGAGAGGACTGTACGGTCGTGTTGGGATTGAGATGACGTCAAGGTAAATTTCCTTGTTGAACTGTTACAATCACGCTACATATTTTTCTCCAATTATATATTTAGAATTAATTAATTAATCAAAAAATATATATAATAATTTTCAAACTATAACAATGGTTAATACCTACATACATGCACATCTAAATGTCCCGTGTATGTAGTATCTGCGCAATTCTAATCCATTTTCTCCACCAAATTAATTCATCATCTTAGAAGTCAAAATGCATATTCTATAAAGAATTAGTAACTATAAAATGAACAAAAATAATCAAATGGCAGAAGAGGTCACGAAAAAATAAAAAACCAATTTTGAAATTAATAGATTTTATTTTTTTTAATATCATCTCATCTTTTTTTTATGACCATTAGATTATTATTTTTGTTCATTTTATGGCTATGGGTTCATTTATAAAACATGGATGTTAACTTGTGAGATAATAAATTAATTAGCTACTGGAGAAATTTGAATTTCATGGATGCTACATGTCGCAACACATCCAGGCTAGGCGCATATGCTATCTGTCAAAAGTGACATTAATGAAGTAATGGTTTGGCACAGGCGTTTAGTTGATGGGTCAACTTCAGGTGGTTAATTGAGACCTGGGTTAAGGCATTCGTGTTTTTTTTTTAAAATTGATTTTTTTTTTGTTCTAAGCTAATTTTTTAATATTTTTAAATTAGTCTAATGTACTATCTTAAAAATAAAATTTTTAAAAATAATTTAAAACAAAAAAAAACTAATATTTTTTTTTAAAAACAACTATTAATACACCAACAAACAAACACTACAGGTAAGAGATAACAAGAACTGATGGGGCTGAGAGGAGGAGTTGAAGCGGAGCTAGGTTTTACTGGAGCTCGACAGGGGCTGTTATGTTATGCCTTTCTTGAAAAGAAAGCTGTAAAAGCCCAAGCTAGCAACACTTGCACATTTTAAAGCATAACGTGGGTGTTTTTTAAATAATTTTTTATATTAAAATATATATTTTTTATTTTTTAAAAATTATTTTTAATATCAGTTTATTAAAATTATCCAAAATATATAAATCATATTAAATTTTAATTTTTCTTGTCACAAGAGAGGGAGACAGCCCAAGAAGTAAGAACCTTCAACTGGAAAGAAAAGAGGGATAGTGTGTCTCTCACTGTCACACGTGTGATGATTCAAAAAAAAGAAAAGAAAAGAAAGAAATGTAGAGATTGTTTTAGTTTTTTTTAATATATTAAAATATTTTTTAATAAAATTTATTTTTTATATATCAAAATAATATAAAAACATATAAAATATTAAATTTTTCTACAAGGACAATTCAAACCCAAAAACAAACACTGCGTTTTCCTTTAAACCTTCTCTCCTTTCCCTGGAGTCTCGGAGTCAAGGTAGAAAAGATTATAACACTAAAACCGTGTAGGTCTCTCTCTTAAAGCCCTTGCTGTTTTTCTCTGTTATCAGGAGACTTACAGGTCTCCTTCGCTTCATCACTGTCTGTCAAAGCTAGCTTCTTATCTTTAGAGTTTAGACTCTCACAGGATGACTTCGTGTTCAGTTGTATAACTGCATTTGTCAGAGGTAGAAATGAAGGCATGGCCAGAAACACATGCAACGCCAGATAATAACAGCGGAAATTAATGGTCTTGCTTGTTACTACTCTACTTCCCCCTCATCTTCCACTTCTTCTCCTTGTTCTTCAATGGGAATGATCGATAGAGACAGTGGTTCTCTTTGTCCCAAATCTGGAATGACACCACCTACCTCTTCTTTTCATGAAATGGAAAATGGGAGGCTTACTTGGGGATTTCCTTTCATGGGAAACTATCATGCTAACAGTGATACTGCTGTGGAGGTCAGGGTTTCTGATAGCAGTGATGGGCTCGGAGAGAACAATGAGACTGTAAATCACGATGCTAACTCATCTAATGAGGAAAACCCAGATGAAAATATGATGAGTGGCAAGGAAACAGAAAGTGGGCAGTCAAAGCTTTGTACAAGAGGGCATTGGAGGCCGGCAGAAGATACCAAGCTGAAAAAACTCGTGGCTCTTTATGGCCCTCAAAACTGGAACCTTATAGCTGAGAAGTTAGAAGGTAGATCAGGTAAAATACTAATGAGAAAGAAACTGTAAACTTCTGTTCAAATTTTGCCGCTGTCATTTGTTAAGGGGTTCTTCCCACTAGTTTCTGCTTGGCTCATATTATTATTGTCATGTGAAGGTAAGAGCTGTAGATTAAGGTGGTTTAACCAGTTGGATCCAAGGATAAACAGAAAAGCTTTCACTGAAGAAGAAGAAGAGAGACTAATGCAAGCTCATAGACTTTATGGCAACAAATGGGCCATGATAGCAAGACTTTTCCCTGGAAGGACTGATAACGCAGTCAAGAACCACTGGCATGTCATAATGGCAAGAAAATATAGAGAACAATCAAGTGCTTACAGGAGAAGGAGGCTAAGTCAATCTGTCAACAGAAGAATGGAGGAAACTCCAAGCTTTGTCGGTAGAGATGCAGGCATGAAAACAGTATCACCACCATATTGTCCCAACATATCCAGTGCTGGTGGACTAAACAAGTTATCTCCTTGTCAAATTGGAAACTTTAATGGTGCTGGTCGCGGTGGGGTTGACTATGGCTTAAATGGATCCCCCCACATGACCAGTGGGGGAGAAGCAGTCTCAAGCATTAAGGTTCCTCAAGGCGGGTTTTGTGCACAGCAGACGCCTTTTGATTTCTTCTCTAGTATGTGTCCTTTGTGATCCCCCAATCCCAATCCCAATCCCTCTCCCCATCTCAACATTCTCTTTTGCTCATGTTGTGTAATCTTGTGTATCTGGGTTTCTGTGCTGCTCCCTCATTGGTTTCTTTTTGGATAGCGTACCACATTTCCTAGCTTTATTTTCAGTCGAAACCAGGTTGATTAATCTGAGTTTCGTTTACTCCTTCGCTTCGCTGACCGAAACAATCCTTCTCCCCTAACTCATTTGTTGCTCTAAATTCTGTATAAACTTGGGCATGCTTCTTTCTCTTAACTGCCAGTAGTTACTTTCCTCTTGGTAATTGGTATGTGTTTCTTGCAGGTCCCAAAAGTAATGACATGATGGGCATGTTCAGCCAAACCATATCATGGGATAGGCCAAATAATGAACCTCGCATTTCTGGTTTCTATCCCCAACAACACCCTTCATACATACTGACAATGCAACAGTCAAACCACCAATACCCGTATTGCTTCTCAGACTCCACAGCGTCGACATTACCTCTAGCAGTTTCAGCCAGTGAGCCTTCACGCTCATCCCCATCAGTGGCACCAGATCAGAGCAGAGTTAGCGGCCATTTTGAGACCGTTCCACCAACATTCATCGACTTTCTCGGGGTAGGAGCCACATGAAGACAGAAGTGTAGCAAGAGAAAAAAGCTGCAAACCTTTTTTTTTTTTTGTGCAGAAATCATATCATAGAGATGCTTAATGTGGATGAGCTCCAATATAACCGAGTGGCCATTAGAGGAAAAAGATAAAAGGGGTTCTAGTGAATTGTTGCAGTTGGATGGCAGAGCATTCGTCTGTTGCTGTCATGTCACACCAGCACCCTATTTTTGTTTTCTTTTTAGTGAAATCTTCTGCTAAAGTGAAACAAATAGATCCGATTAAGGAGTATTAATGTCATATTATCCTTTCTTATTTCTTTATTTATATAGTACTTGTCCTCCTCTTTAAAGCCCTCTATCCATCTGAAGTCATTGGCCTTTGGAACATTAATCTTGAGCTTTTGAAGGAGGGGAGCAACGATGATGTCGTTTGCCTTTTCCTTTGTCTGAAAACGTCCATCGCCCGTGCTGTTTTTTTTCTTTGGTCCAAAATTACCAGTACTGTCTAGTGGGACCCTTCATCATTATGTGTTCTTAATGTGATTTTTTTTCGTTACTTTTACTAATTAATCATGACCGTTAAAAATGATAATATTTATGATAAATTATAAAACCATCAATCAAACATAAAATAAATTAATTAATAACAAAATAAAGATTAATAACAATAATAATATATAAATTTGATAATGAGTTTCCAACCATAAGATTTTAAGTCTTTTAGATATAAATCAAACTCAATTATTAAAAAACAATATTGAAAAAAAAGAGCAAGATATCATTTAAGAAAAATATCAGAGACAGATCATAAAGATACAAGATAATAAATATTTTCTTATTCTACGTTAAGAGGTTTCTTGAATATCCTTGTGCACCAGTCAGATTAATTTCCTTTCTCAATGCACCTCTCACGTTGATTTAGTTTAGATTAAGAGAAATTTAATAAAAAGATTTGAATATTAATTAGTGTTATGTGTTTGTCACCGTTGATAAAACACCATTTCATTAAATGTTTTTTATATTATTTTTAAATAATTTTAATGTATTAATATTAAAAAAATATTATTAAAGTAAATTTCAAATATAAATCGCAATAATAACCACACTAAATAAAATTTTAAAAATAAAAAATATTATGACAACACATTTCAAATATAAATAACCACACTTCAATTCAAAACAGCCTGTCATCAATACTGGCGAAATAACGAGGATATATAACTTCATTCCAACATCTGGGTGTATGTGTTTTTTTTTTTTTTTTTCAAATGTGAACGCAACATGTGGTGAGACTTACATGAAATCAGAGGACAGGATAGAGACTATTTGTCAAATTCACATATAAATTAAAATAAACTGATGCATATTCTATGATGGAATGGACCCAATAGAGTTTAATTGGACGTAATTGAGTTTGTAAATAGTATGTGAAGAATAGCATCACCCTTGAATAAAACATGGAGTGACAGTCTCCTGAGAAGGAAGGAGCAAATTCAAAGGGCTTGGAATGAAAACTAGGAAATGACATTAGTATCAGAGTATTTTGCTTACTATACGTTGCCCGAAAGGGAAGCAAAGGTTGAAGATTATCAGGAGCTTGACCTTAAAAGGATGGTTTTTTTAAGGGAAAAGAGGTGGTTTGGTTTGTTACCGCAAAGTGGAAGAGGATGTTGAATTTTGTTGTTGATGGTCACGGTGACGATGCTGCTGCTGCTGCTGATGCGGAGGCTAATAAAGACGCAAAACAAGAAACTGAAACTTGTGTCAAACATCCTTTTCTCACGGGCCTGCAGAATTCAGGCACAAAGTCTGCAACCAGAAGCAAACACCACCCACCCCTCCCAGTGCATTCATGATGGGAACTATTGAACACCGTTTCCTTTCGTTCCCTCATCGGCAGAATCTTCTGAGATTTCATGCCACACCCACATGGGGTGTATCTGTTTGTAACTGTCTACTTCTGCGCAAAAAGTTCCGTGTGCGTATAGTTTCCTGCCGTTCAAGAAACGTATTATGTGGTGACATGATCTTTCGGTATACTGTTGTCATGGGCCAACACGCCACCATTAAGCAGCTGCTTTATATTTCATTCTTTCGTCTTCTCTACGTTTTTTGGCGTGGCGGTTCCGGATTTACATCCAACAAACATAGATGACCCAACAGCTCATAAACATTTGGTATTTATACTGTGTTCGGGTCTGCATCAAGCCCAACAAATAATCGCATCCAGACAAAGATACAGTCTTGAACGCATACATACGTCAATGCATTCAGGGCTGGGCTTCTGATCCTGTGTTCGGACAGACAGCAAACGAAAAGGAAAATAACAAATACAATGACAAATTTATCTTTCCATCTAGATTTATACTTAATGCAAGGAGGAGGTCTGTTAAAGGAAAGATTCCTATTGTATTACAATCACTGAGATTTCCTTGTTAGAATAGGTTTTCTACTTAGACTAGAATTATCATCCTGCATAAATATTTTAACCTATGACCTTCTGTTTCATTCAATTAAAAATACAAAACAGCAGTATTTTCATATTCTTTCATGGTATCAGAGTATTACACCAAACTCAAGGTCCTATGGGATGAATTAGATTCCTACCATGAACCTATCACCTGCACCTGTGACGGTTCAAAAGCATATGCCTGTAAAGAAGAAAAGGAGAGAGTTATGCAACTCTTGATGGGTCTTAATGAACCCTATTCCACTATGCACGACTCGATTCTGATGATGTCACCGATCCCCGACACACGCCGCGTCCATGGCTTAACCCTCCAACACGAGCGACAGATGGATGTAGCAAATCGACAGATCACATCCCATGCCATGCAAATCAGTCGCTCCATCAGGGGCGGCACAAGACCCGACAACTCAATGGGCACGAGACCACTTGGTGCTGGTTATGGGGATGGCAAGCACAACTCTCACCTAAGAAAGTCCTTAAGTTGTTTTTACTGTCATGGAGATACCCACACAGTGGACAAATGTTATTTTCTTAATGGTTTTCCTGTGGGCCACAGGCTACATAGAAAAAATATCAAGCCAAAAAATCAAAGACCCGCAGCTTACAGTACTGCAAAGGAGACCATTTCATTACATGACAACAAACCCAACGAGAGCCCAACCTTCACCACCGAAGAATACAATCAAGTGATTGCTCTTTTGCATAACCGAACCGGTAATTTTCCACTTGCGAATGCAACAGGTATTGTTACACCTACCTGCAATCTTTCACAACATGACCCATATTCAAATATACATTGGATAATGGACAGTGGAGCCTCTGACCATATTTCATGTTCAGCACCGACACACAATATCATCAATACTCAACATGATTTCATCAGTTTACCTAGTGGGGGCAAAGCAACAATTGCCAATATTGGGTCAATTAAATTATCTGAGGACTTAAAACTTGACGGTGTCCTTCATGTGCCACACTTCAACGTGAATTTATTATCTGTAAGCAAATTGACACGAGGATTGAAGTGCACTGTGATTTTCTTTGATAAATTTTGTATTGTGCAGGACGTGAACACGGGGAGGACGATTGGCCTGGGCAAGCAATTTAATGGACTTTACTACATCAAAGCCACCCAAAACCCACGCTTAGCTCACCACGTCCACCATACCTCTTATCTTTGGCACCAACGTTTGGGGCACCCTTCCATCACACTTGTGCAATTCCTTTCAAATAAAATTCCAGAAATTATATGTAATCCAAATCATATTTGCAATATCTGTCCTTTAGCAAAACAAACTCGTTTATTTTTTTCTCCGTCTACTTCAAAATCATCCAACGCACCTTTCGATTTAATTCATTGCGATATTTGGGGGCCACACAAACTTCCCACTCAAACTGGTGCGCGATATTTTCTCACTATTGTGGATGATTTTACCTGATTTACAAGACATAATCAAATCCTTTTTCTCTAGGGTCCAAACACAATTCAACCTTCCCATCAAAACCTTCCAGTCCGATTATGAGAGTGAATTTCTATCCCTCCAATTCTTTTTTCACCATAAAGAGACTTCTTTCCAACACTCATGCCCATACACACCCCAACAAAATGGCATAGTCGAACGGAAACATCGCCACTTTTTGAATGTCGGTAGGGCACTCCGTTTCCAAGCACACATTCCCCTATGTTTTTTGGGGGAAAGCATACAAACCGCGTGCTACCTCATAAATCGTCTTCCCTAGCCCTTACTCCACCACAAAACACCGTATGAACTTTTACATCACACCTCCCCTGATTACTCTCATTTACGGGTTTTTGGTTGTTTGTGTTACGTAACCAATCTTCTTCCTAAACACAAGTTTGATGCCCGGGCCCGTCGATGTGTGTTTTTTAGTTACCCCTTTGGTCAAAAAGGTTATCGCTTATATGATCTTGATACACAGAAATTTTTTTCCTCTCGAGATGTGGTTTTTCATGAACATTTATTCCCTTTTTCTATATCCTCATCTGATTATTCAGATGACTCACCTACCCTACCCAACACACCCCATGACTCCATACTTCTAACCGAACCTGACTCATCTCCAGACACCATATCTTCCCCTTCCCCACACCATTCCCCTGTTCCTCTAGACACCAACCCATCTTCTTCCCCTGCTACCCAGTCCTCCTTATAAACACTAACCATCCCAGCCCCACCTTTCCGCCTCTCCACACGCCCTACCAAACCACCTCCCCACTTTCAAGATTACCAAGCTCACCATGCAGCCTTGCTTGCTCCTGGCGATCCTCCCTCGATCACGCCTGTCACCCGCTACCCCATCACTAGGTATGTCTCCTACTCTCATTTTTCTGCTCCTCATACCAATTTTGTCAACAATATCTCTCAGTTTGTTGAACCTAGCACATATAAGGAGGCCTGCCATCACCCTTACTGGGTTGCGGCCATGAACTTTAAAATCCATGCTTTAGAGGAGAACCACACTTGGTTCTTGGTACCCTTACCTACTGGTCATCGCCTCATTGGCTGCAAATGGGTTTTTAAAACCAAATATCGGTCTGACGGTTCCATTGAGAGGCACAAAGTCCGGCTGGTCGCTAAGGGTTGCAACCAACGGGAGGGCATCGACTATACTGAAACATTTGCCCTTGTTGCGAAACTTATTACTGTCCGCTGCCTTCTTACCATTGCCTCTGTCTCTAATTGGCCGCTCTATCAAATGGATGTGCAGAATGCCTTCCTCCATAGTGACCTCCATGAAGAAGTTTACATGCTTCCACCACTAGGGTATCGCTGACAGGGGGAGCGCACGGTGTGCCCTCTCCACAAATCCTTATACGATCTTAAACAAGCGTCTCACAGCTGGTTTCGTAAGTTTTCCTCTGCTATACAGAATATTGGCTTCCTTCAATCCAAAGCAGACTATTCTATGTTTACATATAAACATGGACATTCCTTCACAATTATATTGTTGTACGTTGATGATATGATACTCACTGGAAATGATGATGCTGCCATACGCGATCTTAAACATTTCCCCGACAACTGTTTCAAAATCAAAGACCTTGGACCTTTAAAATACTTCCTTGGGGTTGAAATAGCACGGTCCAAGTCTGGGATTTCCTTCTGTCAACGAAAGTATACACTAGACATCTTAGAAGATGCGGGCTTACTTGGTGCCAAACCTGAAAAAATTCATATGGAAGCCAACCTTGCCCTCATGCCTACAGGGAGTGACCCCCTTAAAGATCCCACCAGTTACCGAAGACTCATTGGAAGATTAATCTATCTCACTATAACAAGACCAGAAATCACATATGCCGTAAATACACTCAGTCAGTTCATGCATGAGCCTCAGAAGCACCATTTTGCCATAGCATGCCGGCTCCTCCACTATCTGAAAGGAGCCCCTGGCCAAGGGTTATTATTCCCCTCAAACGGACCACTACACCTAACTACATATTGTGATGCAGACTGGGCACGATGCCCTTTCACCAGACGCTCAGTCACTGGTTATTGTATTTGTCTTAGCAGGTCACTCATATCATGGAAGAGCAAGAAGCAGGTTACTGTTTCAAGGTCCTCCGCAGAAGCCGAGTATCGTTCCATGACAACCACCACTTGTGAACTCACTTGGCTGCGATACCTCCTAAATGATCTCCAAGTGCTGCACATTCAACCTGCCACCTTGTTTTGTGACAACCAGGCAGCACTCTACATTACAGCCAACCCAGTTTATCATGAACGGACTAAACACATTGAATTAGATTGCCATACTGTTCGTGAGAAAATTCACAATGGAGAAATCCGGACAGCTCATGTGCAAACAAAATACCAAGTTGCCGATATCTTCACCAAACCACTGCCTGCACCATTGTTCCAGTCTCATCTTCACAAGTTGGGTGTAATTGACATTCACACTCCAACTTGAGGGGGAGTGTTAAAGGAAAGATACAGCTAATCATAGTTTTCCTATTTTATTACAATCACTGAGATTTCCTTCTTAGAATAGGTTTCCTACTTAGACTAGAATTATCATCCTGTATAAATATTGTAACCTACGGCCTCCTGTTTCATTCAATTCAGTAATACAAAACAACAGTATTTTCACATTCTTTCAAGGTCAAGCCTTCCCATGATACTACGTACATTGTTGCACCCCTAGCAAGCGGTTTCAAAGAAAAAAAAAGGAGGAAGAACAAATTGCACTAGATTAATTAATAGCCTCACGAAACAAGGATGTCCAAAAAGAAAAATATCCATAATAATTCACATGCCTTTCAATCATCAAGCAACGTTGTAACAGGCGTTCAGTAATAACACCTCTCCATAAACCTGAAAAAGTCGTTGAAATCGATCTTTTCCTTCCTATCCTCTCCAACGGCTTGGATCATTCTTGAACACTCCTCTACTTCCATCCCTTCCTTCAAACCCAAACGACACATCACTCTGTTTAACTCTCTTGCATCTATAAACCCATCTTTGTTCTCATCAAACACGTCAAAAACTTCCTTCACCTCCTCCAAGCTGCAGGGTTCCTCTTCCTCGAATAAACTTAATAGCTCATCTGCACCGAACCCCTCGTCACCACCCAAGCCGTCTTCATGAAGCACCAATCCTAACCTGTTCATGACCTTTTTTACATCTGCCTGGTTTAGTTTTTCATGATGTTCCCTGTCATGATATTGAACACAACCCTGTTGTTTTTTCAACTTTTCAGGACTCAAGCTTGTTTTGACACTTGCGAAGAAAAGATTTAGTAGAGTTTGAAGGTAAAACAGGATATTTAAGAGTATACGGCCAGACATCCTTGCTAATATTTTCTCCACTGGGAGTGAGAGAAAGAAATTGGGTTATTAATGGCGTAGGAATTTCTTTCAGATACACAATTAACAGGTTCTATTTTCAGACCCCATTACTTATATAGAACTCAAAAACGGAATCGTTCAAGAAGGACACAGGAGAAAACTAACTTGATGAAGTTGTCATTAAACTTTGGGGAAATCTACTCCGCAAGAGGAGCAATTGACTTCCCACTTGAGATGACGTGGGAGTTGGGGGGTTGGTTCCAGAATTTCCTTTCAAACTTACAGAGCAGCACATCGATATTGGTAAAGAGGGTCCGATATATATATTTATACAACCTTCGAAGTTAAGAACATACGTATAGAATTAAGACAGATGCAAACTGTTTTCTTTTGGTTTAAAGGCTATTATCCAAAAAACTATCAGTGCCTCGCAACGCGTTTTACTATCTACACTAATATAATTATAGTAATATTATAGTTGGCTTTCCTTCCTTCTTTTTTCTAAGCTGATGCTTTATTTTTTTCAGTTTGCTTTGGATTGTTTGATAATTTAAATAAATTGAATTCAGTTGTATTTTTTATTGTATTTTTATAAATATTTCAATTGTCAATTTAATTAATGACATGACACAAGACTTGAGTTTTTTTAATTTATTATTTTTTTATATAAAAAGAAATTATTCAACCTGTGACAGCAGACGCGTGAAACATTTCTTATGCTTACTACATCGGTTAATCTTGAACGTGTGAAATTACTTTTAGGAATCCCTCACGAAGTTGAGGTTGCTTCACCACCACGTAACGCCGCCGCTTCTTGTTGCCGACCACGCGAATCATCGAAGAAAGTTGGATCGATAAGTTTTGGGTTGGAGTATATTTGATAGTATTTTTAAAAAAAACCTATTTTTTCCTTAATTATAATTCAAAAATAATAAATTAAATTGACTTTAAGTTACAAATATATGTTTTATAAAAATGATTCAAAATAACTTTTTGAAATAAAACATGTGGTATAAATAAAATTTATAGGTTAAAAAGTAAAAATTTCAACTTTTTATTAAATTAAAAAAAGTTTAAAAACAATTTTTAATTTAATTTAAATAAAAAAAATCATTTTTTAACTAAACATAAATACCCCATTCAATATATAGCAAAGAAAGTAAACCGAACATTTGTCTTTTATGCAGAGTTCTTAATGTTAAAAACATATATACGGTGGTTAGGGTAAACTTCGGGGGAATTTGGCTGCCTTTCAATACAGGTCAGCCATGTATTTATATAAAACCTTTGTACTTGTAATTACAAAGAAGTCCGGTTCATAAAACATTTTATATATGCAATGACAATACATTTTGTTAAATAGTTTTTGTTGTGCACATACTTATATTATATTTTATTGTGATTAATTTGCACCATAAAATTATTATTTTGCTCTTCATAATTTAACCTTTATAACATACTTTCAAGGATGATATTGTATTTTTTATGAAAAATATTTGCTATTACAAGATTGAATTGGATAAAGAAGTTTTTTATTTGTATAATATAATGTCAAAAATATCTTTAAAAGTTGAATTTTCTTAACTGTTACGGCAAGGGTGTATTCAATTTTTTTTTCACTTATTGACACAATGTAATTACTAAAGTACTTTTTAAATTAAAAAAATCTATAACTATAATCGAGGGGGTTTTTTGGTATTTTTGTTATGTTTTTTTTTTGTTAATATTTATGAGATTAAGAGTACTTTGATATTTGCATAAATTATTTTTTTAAAAAAATTTATTATAACATGCAGCGCACACGTCAATGTTTGTGGAGCAACCGTGCTCTTTGGACGGCAAAATATAAATTATTTAGAACTGAAATTAATTATTATTATTATTATTATTATGCAGTGATTTCGGTCCTGGCTTGGGTCACGGATATGAACTGGGCTACTTTCGTTTTTCATGATTATATATATATATATATATATATATATATATATATATAATGACAAGCTTTCTAAACTAAATTGGTATAAAATGAAAACAAGGATGAAGAACTGTGAATTAGCTTGTCCTCTGTAGAAATAAGTCCACGACGATGGAGACCTCGTCGTGTTTATCTAGCTTCCAAAACTAAACCAAAAGTAGAAGCCTCTAATTTAGTTTACTTCATTATTTGATTAGATTCTTTCAGAATTTTAAAATTGGAATTATAATTGCTGACAAAAAACAAATATAATTTCGTTTTTACAGGTTCCCTTTTCAAATTAATCGAAATTGTTGCTAGATTAGTAGAGACCAGAGAGACATCAAATCTGGTGTTTTGGTGGCGTGTCTGTGGCTCCTTGTGAGCGGGCAAGGCTTATGCAGCTAACTTTAAATGGGCAAAAGTGCAGAATTAGATTTCTGGGTTCTGGCTAGTTTCACAAAGGAACTGAACAAGGGTGACATGCCTGTGCTGTAAACCGGGCCTGGGCTTTGTAGTTTTTGAAGATTTTTTCAAAAGCTTCCCACGTAGATGGCCGGTGACGGATTAATGTACTTAAGGTAGTATTTATTTTTGTGTTTTAAATTTTTTTAAAAAAAAATTAATTTTTTTATTTGTTTTAAATTAATATTTTTTTTGATAATTTTAAGTCATTTTGATATGCTGATATCAAAAATAATTTTTAAAAAATAAAAATAATATTATTTTAATATATTTCGAATAAAAAACACTTTGAAAAACAACTATAACCATACTTCCAAACTTGGGTGACCTGGTCAAGAAATTACATATTGAATTATAGAAGGTTAACTTAGATTAATTTGAAAAAATTAAAAAAAATATTTGAGATTTTAATATTTATATAAAAAATTAAGAAACAATTAATGTAAATGTAAGCTATATATATTATAAATAATAGAATTTAAAAGATTATTTTATTTTTTTATCTTATATTAAAAAGATATTATCTTCTCTTTAAAATTGAAGCATTTAAACAAAAAAAATTTCTTATCTCATATTAAAAAATCACACTTTTTTTGTGAATATAATGTGTGTATGTATATATATATATATATATATATATATATAATATATATATATAAAATTTTCCAATCCCTACATTAAAAAAATAAACTTTGTTTTATTATTTATGTAATAAACCTAATATGAGTTAGCAATTAATAAGAAAAAAATAATAAGCTCACGCTCGTATGATTGGTTCAAGCAAGAGAATAAAAATCAAATAGGTATTTTTATTTTTATTTTTTCAGGGTTAGTTATCAACCCCGTATAACTTTTATATATATATATATTTATTTTATTTTACTAGCGGCATTATTATAGACCAGAGAAGTGACATAGCCGTTTCCCAGAGAACTTTAAACCTGAAATAGAGGCGTAATGAGTTTTGGGCACTGGTCAATGAAGCACATGATTCCTCCTCCATTCTCGTGGCGGATAATTCTCCAGTACAAGATCCAGCCCGCTTTTCTCTGGTCCTAAGGTAATGGGTCCATTTTCTTTGCCACACTACTCGTGGGTCATGTAATGGGTCGGTCAGTTTGTTATTATAGCCCTATGTGTTCATAGAACACATAGAGGCTCATAGTACTTGTGGGGCGTGATTGGTCATGAGCTTTGACTATTATTCTGTGCTATCGCGGAGTTAAAGTAGCATCGAATACAATTAATGCTTCATAATTGACTCTTTTTCTTTGAAGAACTATATTCTCACTTAAAAAAAAAAAATGTATTGCATAACAAACTATTGCTTTTAATTAATTAATTAATAATAAAGTTGTTTTTATTATGATCCAAAAGCAAAACAATTATTTTATTTACAAGTTTCACCGTTTTCTCCGCAAGCAAGTACACTACATTATTAGCACCGGCTTGAAAAGACAAATCGGAGGGAGGGAGGGAGGGAGGGAGGTAAAAACAATGGAAACAACAACAAACCTGCCATAAAAGTGTAATAAATGCCGAGCTAAAAACATCACTCACGCTTCACGAGATAAACACGAGAGGGACTCAACTAAAAGTGTGTGAGTTTTCCTTCCTTTTTTTTTTTATTATTAAGGTGTTTGAAAGTAGAATATTGTTTTTTAAAAAGCAAAAATCTATAGGTGAAAAAACTAATTCTGGGGCGGGGAAGACACAATTATATAATGTACCGTCTCACATATCACTCTGGACTGCCACAAAAGTTTTATTTTTTTGTTTCCAGGTCTCGCACAAAATCAAGGGAGAGAGAGAGAGAGAGAGAGAGAGAGAGAGACGGAGGAAAGAGGGAAAATAAGAAAAAAGAAAGTTGTGTCGGAGCTGCACCGTTTCTCCATCGCTGCCGTGGGATCAAGGGAATGACAAGATGATTATTTTGTTATCTCAACAATCATTTGACATCTCAGCCCATTTTTAATTTATAGTAGATGACTTGTTTTAGAATTTTTCTATACGTATAATTTTTTATTAATTCTATTCAACATGTTGATCAAGCTTTTGATGTATATTTTAGATTCTTTTATGGTCAGCTGAAAAATCAACATTATCCACATATTCCTTTTTTTTTTTAACAATTGAATCTACTTTTAATTTAGGTAGCAACGTCTAACGAACAACTGAATTATTTTTTATTTGGTTTTGTATTTTAAAAGTAATTTTAAAAAAAATTAAAAATTTTTTTATTTTAAATTAATAATTTTTAGTATATTCAAGTCATTTTAATGTGCTGATGTGACAATTCTTTTTTATTTTAGTTTTTATTTTATTTTTTTTATGTGTGTGTGTGACAATATTTGGAAGTATATATCAACAGCTTGAATTCTTGTGTTTGGAATGGTGGGAGAGTTGCATCATTTTCTTAGTTGCCCTCTTTAGATGTTTTATCATTCGTTAACAAATCTTGGTTTAAATTGAAAAAAGAACCGAGGATTACCGTTAAGGATACTAAAAATGTTTGAACTAAATTATGTTATTTAGTGACGTAACATGGTAAGAACATTCATGTGCAGTAATAACAAATGAAATTATATAACTCTTGATGAAGTTTAATTGGTTAGATTTTAAGTTTGTTTTTTAAAAATTACTAATTTGAGTTCTGTAAACTTCAGGGTTTGTGGAATTAGTCGAAATACACGCAAACTGATCTAAATATCCATTTTAATCTAAAAAAAAATGAAATGATGCGAATGAGAGTAGAAGATTTATTTCTACTTTGTAATTAATATAAAAATAAAAATAAACTTCACTTGATTTTTTTTACATTGCATCTCTTGTGTATCTTGTTTATGTAGTCATGCAAGGTTTTTCATATAATTAATTAAGAGTATGTTTGGTATTATAGTAGTTTTTATAATTATTTTTTAAAAAATAATTATAAAAAATATTTTTATTTATGGTTGATTAAGATAAAAAATATATTTAGTTAAAATTATGGTTAAAATATTTGTTTGATAAAAAATATATTATAGTATGTTTAATTAAAATGGTTGTTGTATATAAAATAAACAAGAAGAACAAAAATTTATTTCTTATATTACAATGCACAATAAACGAGTCTCGTGTAGAAATTAACAAAAAGCGTGGTTGCTTCGTAAACATTACAGTGTACAATTAAAGGGCCCCCATAAAAATCTACAATAATCAATGGGTTCCACATAGAAAAATTGTGGTTAGGAATCAGCAAAAACAAATGTGTCTTGCTTCTGCTGTTGAACCAGTGGTTGGACCACAGTAATCAATGGGTTCCACGTAAAAAAATTGTGTTTTATATGTTAACAAAATAACAAAAAATTATGATTTCTCGTAAAGGTATGAGCTACACAAAAACAAACCCATTCTAAATTATTATTATTATTATTATTTTATTTTCCATTTAGGATGATAAATGGAAGTTTATCTCTCTCTCTCTATATATATATAAATTATTTGTTTGGAAATTTTTCAAAAAGCTAATAATAGGTTCTTCTCTTTATCGGATCTCCATCGGAACAACATGGCTATTAAACTTATTACTAAACTTGTTGAAGAGATGAAATATAACAAAGACATATTTTTTTAATCAGAGGTTGAATCGATCATTAGAAGAAGAATTAGGTCAAAAATTAGGATGCATTATGAGAAAATAAGACTTTCATTGAAAAGAAGCAAATAAAATGTTTTCATAAAAATTCTTGTAGAATTGTGGATAAAGTTTTTATTGTGTATATACCAGATCATGAATTAGTAACTGCATCCAATCTTCAAAAAAAAATCCTAATTGTTTGGAACTTTCTCATATATATATATATATATATATATATATATAAATAAAGGTTAGAATTCGAGGAATTTTAAAGAAGGGGCATAAGTGTCACTTCAGCCATGAATGAATCTCATAAACAATGAAATTGCACACAACCTTTTCCCTGCTTGTATTTCTCCCAAGTGGGATGTATATATAAAGGAGATCGATCGATCATGCATGCCTTTTGTGTTAAAATGCACCTTGATCTTTTCAATCACTATATGAAATAAAAGAGATAACATGACAGGTTGCTTTCCAACATGCTAAATGACTTGATCAGGATAGAGGCAATCATATTATCATTGTTACATCCGTCTGGGAAATTCTCGTATGGTAGATCAAGAGATAGATCATATCGGGCCATAGCCTCTATAATGGAATATTATAGCTAGATACACGGGATTGATTGCATATGAAGTGCTCTAGCTTGACTCGGGAATTCATTTGCTTTATCAATATCTAAGAAAGGAGTCTTCAATTTGTTGCTATTGCATAACATCGATCATGCACTAAAATAATAGTACTAGGAAGTTGACGTTGGGCTAATGCCCACGAAAAGTTGTTCAGTGGGGCTTGTACAGTGTATGAAAGGTTTCCACACATCGTATTTAGGAAAATTAGGTTAGGACAGCCAATTAAGGCTTTTATTAAGAGCTGATGCTAACATGCAGGGAGGAAGTTTTTCCTTCAAGGAGAGCCACACGTTTGAGAGATTTTATGAGGCTTCCAATCATGAAAAGTTGGAATTGATGCGAAACCTCAGCTCTTGGGCAGATAATGCAGGAGTTGCTAGGTTCGAGTGGGATTTCCTTGTGCTGAGATCATGAAACTAGACAATACAAGAATATTTGTCTCCATATAAAATAAAAGCAGAAGGAACAAAAAGAAGAGATTATCAAGTATATATACGTGGCCTGCTATCTCTTGCAGGATGGCATCACATGCATTGGGTCCCATAACAACTACTAAAGTTTTTGCATAGATTGTGGCCTTCTGCTTTTGATAACAATGAAATGTCTGGTTGTTTCACCCGAGCTGATGGATCAGAGACACACATATCTAACTTTATTTTGATCTATCAGTAGAAGCCAAACACAGAGGATGGTAAACATCACAGCTTTGACAATATGGTTTAGCTAATATGGGTTACTCCTGGCGCATTTTGTGTCAAATGAATACAAAAGAAAAGAAAGTGAAAACGCAGGCAAAAAGATGGAAAAAAAGGAAAACTTTTTCCCATTGTTTCCGCCTTTTGGTATTGTTGCTTGTTTGTATTCTTTGGGCGTGAAAGAGAAAGATCCTTGGCTTTCTGAGGCATATAGAAATTCAAGTTTATCCGTTCAAATGAGCCCTCATCGATCTCCCTTTGTATTTTCCATCCCTACCCCTTTTGTACATGATAAATTAGCAATAGGAGGGAGAGGGACCATGAGTATCATTCAGTTCGATGAACAGTGAAGAAAACACAGGCATCATAAAAGCTGTAAGTTGCTGTGTTAAACTGTAGCACTGGGGATCTTACAAAGGCATGAGTTGCACTGAATGACAGCATGCCGAACACAAGTTGAATCATACGACTTTCTGATTTACTCAGCATGGAAGGGAATCCATGAACTGCTAGTTCCATCAAAAGATTTTAGGGTCAGAGCCCTTCTAGAGGAAAAATACTTGGATAAAATAATATAACTTCAGAACGTGAGTATTCGGGGTCATAGGTATATAAGACCTTGCAAAAAATAAAATCCACTTCGTTTTTTTTTTGTAAATCCTTTTTTCATGTTAAAGTTTCATAAAAAAAGTCAAGTACTGAATGAGATTTACAAGTTTATTCTACAAAGAGAAGGATTTTGTTACAACCAAGAATCTCTCTTCTGTCAAGTTATCTCACACACTTACATAAATATATAAACATCTAAGACACCATGTACATGAAAAACTTAGGAAACAGATATCATCTAAGATGGATAAGGAAAAACTACTGGTCTTAAAGTGGCAGGGAAGTACATGGTCCTGTCAGAGGTTGCTATGCTATTCTTGAGAGTCAAAATAGGGACACGCTATTCTGGGTTCTTTTCTCTGTAGGAATTCTGTCAATAAGGTGGCCTTCTGGTGATGTAAGTGTCAACCTTCTAGTGTAAAAGGGAACACAAATTCGTTGAGATTTAGAAGCTGCAGCACTCTGATGAAAAACTCCATTTCATTGCATTACTGTTATAGTAGAAAGTGTACAACTTAGCTGATCTCTCATCAAGTGTTCTCATGGAAATTGAGAGACCGGGAAAACGCAGCAGGGTTCGCTTGCAACACTGAAGTTGTTCCTGCCATGTAATTTCTATCTTCGCTTTTTGATTGAAAGCCCTTGAAGAGACCTCCTCCATTAATAGAACTGGATTTCTCATTCGTGATCCCGAGGGTCGCCCATATAGAGCTCTTTGCAGCTTCACTAGGATCATCAATCCTCAAGGTCTTTGGAACCAAAACACCCGTTTCTGATTTGGTGCCGTCCCTGGAGGGCTCTTCTAAGCAGGGTGGATTAAGGATGTTGCCATCCCTTGAATGTTTCCCCAGTGGAAAAGTAGGACTGGAGCTTTGGGTACTGTGGTTTAGAGTGGCTGATGGAGAGGATGCACATGGCGGTACATTCCAAGGGCTTGGAACAGCACAACCCCAGTAAGCTGGTGCAGGGAAAAACGATACTGGAAAGCCTGAAGGGCAAAACGTAGGTGGAGTAATCGCAGAGTTCCATGGATATGGCCAAGGAGGCCCCGGGAAGCAGGGTGCCTGGGGAGGAAATGATTGATAATCCTTGTTAACCGCTTCTCGCGAAGTACCATTGCATCCCTTCTCTGATGAATTTGAAGCCGTGGCGGAAGATACACTTGAGTGATCATCCCCGTCACCTCCTGTCCCTCCACAAGACACGAGGATTCTATGTTCAGGTCTATGATACCCGTTTCGAACACTATTTTGTGTTTTCTCTGAAAGGTTCAACACAGAGGCAACAGATTCACAAAGAGGAGAATCGGAACCAAAGGTAAGGACAGTGCCGTTGTTTCCCAGAGAGGGGTTATGAAATCCATTCATGGCATGGACTTGAGCTGTTCGGAGAGCTTCTGATACCATTAAGTGACGATAGTGTGAAGCAGAAGAGCTCTTATTCTTGCGCCTTCCAGCTCCCACAGGCACATTCCTCATGGTTCCTCCAGCAGTCCAGTATCTCTGACAGTTTTTACAGAAATGACGAGGCTGATTGACATTGTAATTGTTGTAATAACAGAATTTAGTGTCCATGCTATTACATCGAGGGCATGGAAGTATTTTGTCAGGCTTCTTCAAAGTCTTTTCTTGCGAGATGCTTGTCTCACTTTGTTCTTCATTCTTGCTGCTTTTCAGTGATGAAGTTTCCCTCTCAGCTGAGGGAGTCTTTGGGTTCTCACTAATGCCTGATGATGTTGGACCTTTTGAGTCCTTGTTGATCTGATTCGAGGTAACATCTTCTTGTTTATCATTGGCAATTTCCTCTCCTGAAGTCTCCTAAAATACACACACACACACACACATATAAGAATAAAATGAATGAGAAGAAATAGAGACAGCTTACTTATGTAGAGTCGTATTTACAATTTCTCAAACCAAAAGCAGGTGGAAATAGGTGGAATTAAAATTGAAATATAATCGGTTTAGTTTAAAGAAAACTCTGTAGGGCTACAGAGTTTAAAAACAACTTCAAGCAGAACTCTGTCTCACTGTCAACTGATGATTAAGTGTTTAATTTTTCCAAGTACTGAAACCTAAAATTGTTATTGGAGGCAAAACCATAAAGATTTTACCATTTTCCAAAAATAAAGCAAAGCTTTCCCTAAAACACACGCAGTGGCAGATGATCCAACAGAAAAGACTGGAGATTAATTGTTTGGAGAAGTAATATTTCTTAGTCAGTCCAAGAAAAGATGTGGTAAGTATCAAAAGTTAAGGAATCTGACAAAATCCTATGATCCTTGAGGAAACATCTGGATCAATCTTGCTAACCGTTTCAAAATGCAAAGTAACAGTGAAATACTGATACAGAGCTTGTGGCCCCTCTAGTTCACCGACACCAACTCTGTTTTAAACGAAGTCGAATGAAAAATTTCTCTAAAATATCCCCCTCAAATGTCATGAAGTTACAGAGAAAGCACGACACAAAGGGGGAAAATATACGGAACACGTTAAGATTTGGTAAACATTTTAATCCCCGACAATTACCACAGTTAGTAAAGGTGAAAAGCAAGGATGAAAACCTTCTATGCCACAGAGAAAAAGCAAGAGAATGGAACAATTCCTTGATTTTGAAGTTCTATAACATGTAACACTTGAGAAAATTGCAAAGACATGGCAGCAAATTCTTATAATTACGGCAAACACAGAATCCAACAAATTGCAAAAACACATACCCTGTTGTTGTTCCCTTCTTGCTCTCGTCGTTCCTTATGAGAGTTGTGGTTTTCATGTGAGGAAGTTGCAGTAGCAGTATTATCATAACAGTCCTCGGACTCGGGAGGCGTTCCTGAGGAGGACTCGTACTTGTTAGCAGCACAAGAAACATCCTCCTGCTGATTGACTTGCAGTGGAATCGTCTTGCCAAACAGCTTTATCGCCAAATCTGACATTCCTGTTTCCTTGGTTGCCTTAAAAGAAGAGTCAAACCCTCTTTCTCAGCTCCTGTTATGGTGTGTTGTGTGTTTTTTTTTTTTTTTTTTGGGATCGGACGAGGTGGGAGAAGAGAGAAAAATAAAAACAAGAAAGAAAGAGTTTGAAAGTCATTTGTTTGGTGGTGGTAAGTAATTAAACAAGGTGGGGGAATGCCACGTCAGAGAAAAGGCAAAATTTTGTGAGCCACAAGTTTATGTGGCCTTTGAGATCTTTCTTGCTATTGGATTCCTCGCATTTGCTTGTGAAGATAGTGCTGCTCGGTCCCGTTCTTTTTTCTGCCATGTCAGCGTTTCGCTCCTTTCTCAAATACTCGCCTCTCTTATTCGTCAAATACTCGTCCTCCTCCTTCTCTTCCAGAGGGAAACCCCGATTTTGCCCTCCATGTATCATCCCCTTGTCAATTGAATCTCGAACCTTTCGATTTTATTATTTTTTCTCCAAACATAATTGATGTTAAATCGAACCTTATTTTGAAGCTTTAGATTTAAGCACTTAAGAAATTAGATTAAATCTAATACACAAAATAGATCATAATTTGATTTTTGTTTTTTTTCTTCAACCTGGTGAAAATTAATATTCTTCCATTTGGTATGTCAGAAAATATATATTTTATTTCTGTCACATTTATTTGAAGAAATATATCTTATATTCACCCAACTTTAAAGAAATCTTACTGTATCTATATTAAAATCAAATCTCAAAGCACTTCAGCTAGTGAATTGCATGTTGCAAAAATACGATAGCAAGCTTGGATTTAGTTATTAAAAGTTTTTGAAAAAAATTAAAAATAATTATTTTTATTTTAAATTAATATTTTTTTAATATTTTAAGTTCATTTTGATGCTCTAATATTAAAAAATAAAAAATACTTTAAAAAATCATTATTACAACTGCTCTTCTTCCAAATAGACTTTAGTATCTGAGGAGGAAAATCACGAGCCAAGTCAAGCTTGAACTGGTTCTAGCTAAAGCGAAACGATTTTTTAAATCAATTTCGAATAAACCAAAAATATTGACTCTCGTTTTCTAGATCTAGCTACATCAAAGGTACTATTTTTTATTTATTTAGGGAATGGACATCTGGATTTTGAGTTGTGTACTGGAAATTAAATGAGACCAGAGTACGATACATGGAGTTCAAGTTCGCATATAAATTGGACATGGACGTCAAAGTTACACTGTAGTAATCTAGTCTGATTAGGCTGCCTATCGAAGTCGCTTTTTATGACTTTTTACAACTATGGAGTCAAGTCTTCTAATTTATGAGCGAAATCGAGGAAAACCATACGCGGAGACGATCTTGTTTCCGTGCTCTAGTAAACTGTAAAAAGACAAAAAAAACAAATGCTAGAATCCAATTCAAGTGAGCATGGTCATTTAAAGTTTATGCACTAATCATGTTCGTGCGGAAATCTTGAAAGGAAAAAAAAACTAATATTTCAGGACACGTGTATTGTTTCTGTACGCTGGATTGTGCTATAAAAAATAAATTAAAAAACACTTTTTAGTTGTGTTTGGTTGGTTATACTATAAAAATAAATTAAAAATAAATTTATTAATATTTTAATTTATTTTTTCAAGTTTATTAAAATTTAAAAATAAAATTTGACAGATAAAAAAATAAAGGATAATAAATTAAAAAAACTCAGATTTTATAAAATATTTAAATAAAACAAATAACATCTAAAATAATGATAATTAAATATGACAAATAAAAAGTTGAAAGAAAATAAAACTAAAAAAAATAATATTCAGTTTCATAAGTTATTTTAAATAAAAAAATAGTAATTAAAAGAATAGAGATCAAATATGATAAAAAATAAATGTAATCAAGAAAATGATAAGAAAAAAATAAAAATAATAAGAATTAAAGTTGACATAAAAGATAAATTTGAAAGAGAAAGATTGGAAAACAATTATTTAAAATAATAAAAATATTTTCCAATGATAAACAAGAAAAGTGGTTTTCAATGAGGTAAACTAATTGCATATTTGGAAGTGTGGTTATGGTTGTTTTTTAAAGTGTTTTTTACTCAGAAATATATTAAAATAATATATTTTTTATTTTTTAAAAATTATCTTTAACATTAGCATATCAAAATGATATAAAAACACTAAAAAAATATTAATTTTAAAAAAATTAATTTTTTTTAAAATACAAAAATAAAAATCCTTTGCAGAGGCTTCAAAGCCATTTATGCAATCACAATTCCCTGTAACAAGTTGATGAAGAAAAGAAACACGCCCCCTTTTAAGTAGGTAAAAATTAACTCAATCGCCGTCTGTGGGAATCGAACCCACGACCACATGGTTAAAAGCCATGCGCTCTACCAGCTGAGCTAAGACGGCATTTGGTTGAATGATTCAAATGAATATATATAACGCAAAATTAAAATGACTACAAAAGGCCAGCAGTCATGACGAGTTTTTGGTGGGGACAGTCACAAGCTATCAAACCCCACTTGCCATGTAAGCACGTGGCACGTGACCCACCTTGCTGTCCTGCACAGCTAGCAAGGAATTAACAGCTGCCACATCACCACTATATTCTAACATGGCCCGCCTGCAAAAAGCGAGGTGAAAAGGTAACCTGACATTCCCTCGACAAATTAATAGAAGGGTTGTTTAAATTATTTTTTATTTAAAAATATATTAAAATAATATTTTTTATTTTATTTTTGGCATGATATATCAAAAATAATATAAAATATATTAAAAATATTAATTTAAAAAAAAATAAAAAAAATAGCATCCACGTCCCACAACGTTTCAGGACCAGCATTTAAGTAAGGAAGCATCTCCTACCCTCGTTTCCTTATTGCGGGGGGTTGCATTCTGTGAACGAATCTTCTTCTAGTGGCTGCCCTTTGCTTACTTAAGGGCAGGATAGCTTTCTTGGATACTTCCACGTGTCAAGTTGCTGCAGGATGGTAAGACAGGCCATCTCCTTCTCTCTTATCCAGCAACTCCTCTTCCATTTTTTCTTCTTATAAATCTACCTTCGCGGTGGCTCTCTGTATCACCCTTCCTTTCTGTGCTGTTACAAAAACTCCACCTCCTCGGCTCAATAGTTTTATACCTGAAGCATGCAATATTTAATTAATCTACTGAGAGATACCTTCATTCTATTATTTTTGTTATATAATTTCTAATTATACAGAATATTCTCCATCAACAGAACCAGGAACGTCGCTTTGATCCAAGAACGCTAAAATATTAGGCATTCTTGACATTGCAGAGCATCGCCTTTTTTCCGAATATGTTTCCCCTGAGATTCTAGATGATAACGTAGCTTATTTTTCTTTTTAAAAATTGAACTTGAATATATTCTAATAAAAAAGCTATTACTAGTACTGAACACTGGAACCAAATATTTAAAGGGCAAGAGCAAATTAATAAAGCCAGGCAAAAGATTAAATAGCGCAATACTATCGTGATTCATCAACTGAGATTTAACATGTCTGGAAAACCTCAAAGAATTATGGCTTTCTTCTAGGAACGAGCACTATTCAAAGAATTATATATGAATTATTCGAACTAATTCAAGTAAACATGTCTGGAAAACCTCAAAGAATCAAGAATTCAGGTAGTTATTAATTCTCTGAAGTAATTTTGGAAAAAATCTGGCAAGGGTTTAGAAATTTCAGAAAATCTAAACTACCTGAAATAAAAAAAATAGCTCAAAACTATATAAGTAACCTGTTACTAGGTTGGGAAATAAATAAAATATACTGGGCCAAATAAATTAAAGATATTCAAATCATTTCAGAAAATTCAGGAGTTTTGTGAATTTCTTAAAATATAATTAGAAGAATCAAAAAAATTAATTCAGGTTGGATAATTTGAAAAAGAAATAAAAAAAATTTGAATCGGTAATATTTTTTTATATCTAAATACTCACCCCTATCCGCTCCTGTGTATCTATAGGAAGTTGCAGTATTAATGTTATTAAAAATATTTTACCATTTTATTTCCTTGAGTTTCTTCTTCTCTTTCTTTTGTGCGGGAAGAGGGGATGGACACCCGTAATAAGTACTGGATGGTTGGAATAAATTGGAATTCTTTTTTTTTGGGAGACACCTTAACATCCTGCTCAGCTGTTTTGCAAGCCTGCACTGCACACCCATAATTCGCAATATTCATTTGCTTTTCTCCTTTCCGTGTTCATAACAAGATAATTTGAGTTTTCGACATTTTCACCCAATCATCGACTGTTCTTGATGGGATCAGAACGTGGATGTGCCCACGCCCACATGTATCTATCAGATTTTACTCGCACCTTTATATATATATATATGCAAGGGCTTATCAGATTTACTACAAAGAGCACCGTCCGGGAATAACAATCCCAGCCATATCTTGATACAAAATAACACTAGTATTGATAGAAGAATGTTGCTTTCAGAAAATTGTCCCGGGGGGCAGGGGGGGTGTTGTCTCGACAAATCTCCACCGTGTTTCAACTCTTTTGACTTTTATTTTTATTCCCTCTTTTTTAATGATTAAGAATGAATGTTTTATCCCTTGATCTTTTAGGTTCATACTGGTGTTTGAAAGAATTTATTAAATTCTTCTAGATATATTGGACCAATGTGAGAATATGCTCTTTAGATTATCAAAAAATAAACCGTAATGTTTTACATGTAATGAGTTAAATATTTGGTTAAGATTTTTTTATTTAAAAAAATCTTAACCAAATAAAAAGGATTTAATAAATACATCAAATCCAAAGAACTTAGATATGACGGTTGGCTAAGTCCAAGGTAATATGAATTTAGCAAGTTAGCCAGATCAAAAAGATTTAGATTTGACAGTCAGCTAAATCCAAGTTAGCAAAGCTAGGTGAGTGCGGGTCTAACAAACATGCTAGGTCTAATGAGATAGAATTTGCTATGATTCAAGTTAATGTTGAGGAGGATATGGAGGCTACTATGACTAGATTTATGAATGACTTTAATCATGATTTCACTCAAATTGTGGAGTTGTATCATTATGTGGAGTTAAAGGAGATCATGCATATGACCATGAACGTGAAAAAACAACTTAAATGAAAGGGTACCAATTGAAAAAGCCAATCATTAGACCCTTCAAAACCTTGGAAACCTAATTGGAAGACTAACACCGAGGGTGGTCTGTCACAACACAATGAGGAGGACAATACTGAATATCTTAGAGAGAAGAAAGACACCATGGTCGTTGTTAAAGGCAACAATATTACTCCTACTTCTCGTAACTGTGACATTTAATGCTTTTGTTGTCTGTGTTGTGATCATATTACTTCACAAGATCCAAACAAAAGAGTCATGATTATGAAAGCTAATAATGAGGTTGAGACCAACGAGGAGGATGAAGAGGAGAAGATGTCACCATTGAAGGATGCTGATGATGTTTATGTTAAGTATCCAGCTGAGGGAGAGACACTTGTGGTGAGGAGAGCACTAGATATGCATGTCAAGTTGGATGATTTGGAAAGTCAGAGAAAGAACATATTCCACATGCCATGTTCATAATTAGACATATAGCTTAATTATAGATAGTGGTAGTTACACTAATGTAGCTAGTACTTAAATGCTAAGAAAGTTGAACTTGCACACTACCAAATATCTCATACCTTATAAATTACTATGATTAAATGATGACGGTGAAATGAAAGTGAATAAGCAGGTCTTGGTTGCCTTTTTCTATTGGTAAATATTGTGATAAAGTGTTATGTGATGTTGTGCTAATGTAAGCTAGTAACTTATTGCTTGGTAAACTATGACAATATGATACGAGAATTATGCATGATAGAGTAATAAATAAGTATTCCTTTTAGATGAATGAAAAACGTATAATTTTTATATCTTTGACACCTAAACAAATATATAAGGAGCAACTGAAATTGAAGAAGGAGAAGATGACTGAAAAGGAGAGATTGTATATCAGGGGGACCTTCTTTGTTGACATGGTTCTTCTTGGTTTTGATGATGATGTTATTCTTTAGCTTGATACTGTTTTGTTGACCTCAGAAGATATTTTTCATGATACATATTCGAGGTCAAATCTTTTTATTGAAGAGGAGGATGATACGAATCAAGTCAGGTTTGAATTTAACCTTAAAATGTTTGCTGACCATTTTTGCAATACCATATGTATCTCCTAAACCGTACATCAGAACAATATGAAATTTCATAGGGAAATACTAGATACATAGAAATATAATTTTTGGAAAATTTTCAGTTAAAATGGAGTTCGAGAACATGTTATTTCAAAGGGTCTAAATTACCAGACAAATCTTATAAAAACTGCTAGACTAGACCTTTGTGTAATGTTTGGGATATATATGAAGCTATGTGTAGAAGTTTTCTGCGATTAACGTTGTTCTGGAAACTATACATCACAAGCTTTCCAACCATATATAGTCGGCTCAATAATTTATCTAGACGAGAGAGAACGACATGTTTGAAGTCGAGAATGAAAATCTGCAAGAATATGCAAAAAATTAGAGATTTAGGCTACATGGAGAAACTTTAGCATAGAGACTTTGTTTTTATTATCATATTTTATTTATTTATTGAATGTTGAATAATCATTTTTAATATGAGTTTGTTCTAGCCCATTAGACATTGTTTAGGGGCTTATTTCATTACTGGACTTATGTTAGTTGATTACTAGTTTAGGCTCATTAATTTGCAACCCAAAAGAGGTCTGTTAGGGTTAGTTAGAGGAGATTATATTATGTTCTTTTAGTTGCAAGTTTCAGCAGCAAGTTGGAGAATAAACGTGAGTTTTCTTTTTGTTTATTTGTAGCAAAACAACCTTTTTTTGTAGGGATAAAGATCATACAATGACTTGTCAAAGAATAACTAGTTTTGCGGTGTCATTTGCATACTTAGAGTTTTTAAATATAAGGTTATCTCTGGATATAACTCTTTTTTCAATACTTTTAATTCTTAATACAAGATTATTTTTGAGTCAAGGTTCTACCAAACCAAGTTTTAAGGTTATGTGCTTGATCCTAGACAATCCTAAAATATAAAAGTATTGAAGGTATGATAAACTCTCATGCCTCTCCATATAGAATAATTATTTGTATTGATTTAATGATTTCTCTATACTGATATGTGTATATAAAATCTCTTAAGAAACCTACCATTTTTAATATCTCAATTTTTTTTTAAAAAAATATTATTTTAATATATTTCTAAATAAAAAATACTTTAAAAATATGATCTCTATTACAATTTCAAACACACCCTTACACAAGAATCACGACCTTCCACAGTTTAAAATAATGGTGAAATGAATTCCAAGGTCCCTCGTATATTTTGAAATTAGTTACGTTAGCACTTTAATTTCTGCCACTCAAGACCTTGCTTGCACCTTATTACTGATCATACATGGCATCTCCAACCAAATTTGTTGCAAACGGTGTAAGAGAGTTGTTAATTATGTTTCTTTTAAGAAATCAATGATTGAGTATGTCATGTGAATGGATCAGAAAAACCTGGAAAAGGAAGAAAAATTAAATTGAGAATCAAAATTGAATAAGAGAATAAAACCAAGAAGAAATCAAAATCGAAATTATATTTTTAAAAGACACAAAGATGTTTTAAGAAAACTTGTAGAGAAGATTAACTGAAAGTTTCATCTCGTTCTACTACTCTTTTCTTATTTTGATGTTTTCATTTCTAAAAAAAATAAATTTGGCTCTGATTTTTACTTATTTTATTTATGAAAAACACTCACGCAATGTTTCGTGCCTGTTTCCTTTTTTTTTTTTCCATGTATTTCTTTTTTTTTAATTCTCGTGGCATTAGCTAAGCTTGTTGTCTAAAAATTTATTTTGATTTTTTTTTTTAAATAGTAAACGTAAATCACATCTTGATAGGAAGGTGAATTTAATTAGTCGCAGCTCTACCCATACACTTTAACTAAAAAACACCACCCTTTACTGGAGCCATTCGTCCTGGACTCGTTAGATTCAGTTTCCTAAAATAATAAATTTGTTCAAATGTTTCATCTAAAGAACTTGGTTTGATTTGAATTAATTTGAAGTATTATAATAAAATAAGTAGTAAATAAAAGGAATTTCAATCTGCTCACCATTTCTCAAATATGGTTGCTGTAGGATATTAAGAGTGCGCTTGCTAAAAATTAATTAATTTTTATGTATTTTAAAACGTTTTGATGCACTGATATTATAAATAATTTTTAAAAATAAAAATATTATTTTAATATATTTTAAAATAAAAAATAATCATAATCACTCTTCCAAATATACTCTAATATTTATATCCTAACGGTCATACTTTTATGTAATTAGAAACATGTTTTTATTTTATAAACATTAAATTGAATTATAATTTTAACCAAATATATATTTAAATACTCAAAATGTATTCTCTTTCCGATCAAAACCAGAAGGCTACCGGCTTTAAAATCTCATAGGTACTAAAACGTAATGCCAGATGTCGTGCTAAGAACGACGCCATCATCGACCGTGCCTCATTCTAATACTGCAATAAAAAACACCACCCTTTACTGGAGCCATTCGTCCTGGACTCGTTAGATTCAGTTTCCTAAAATAATAAATTTGTTCAAATGTTTCATCTAAAGAACTTGGTTTGATTTGAATTAATTTGAAGTATTATAATAAAATAAGTAGTAAATAAAAGGAATTTCAATCTGCTCACCATTTCTCAAATATGGTTGCTGTAGGATATTAAGAGTGCGCTTGCTAAAAATTAATTAATTTTTGTATATTTTAAAACGTTTTGATGCGATGCGATGATATTATAAATAATTTTTAAAAATAAAAAAAATATAATTTTAATATATTTCAAAATAAAAAATATTTAAAAAAATAATCATAATCACTCTCCCTAATATACTCTAATATTTATATCCTAACCGTCATACTTTTATATAATTAGAAATCATTAACCTGTTTTTATTTTATAAACATTAAATTTAATTATAATTTTAACCAAATATATATTTCAACCGCGTAAATACTCAAAATGTATGCTCTTTCCGACCAAAACCAGAAGGCTACCGGCTTTAAAATCTCATCGGTACTGAAACGTAAGGCCAGATGTCGTGCTAAGAACGACGCCATCATCGACCGTGCCTCATTCTAATACTGCAATAAAAAACTGAGTCGATGACAAAACCATGCCACGTGGTTTAAATCCCTGGAAGCCCATGTATTATGAAACTGGTTTTCAGAGAGAACCCAAAAGACTTGTTGGGATTTAAAAATAGCCCAAGAGGATAACTGAGACGAAGATCTTTACCTAGTGCTTTCTGAAAAGCTATATAGGTGGAAAGTGGAACGAAGTGGAACTGCCATTACAACAGGATGAATGCGACTGCATGCAATGGCCAATGACAGCCGTTCAAAAGTTCTAAGAGGAAGGGTTTGTCTGCAGGTGTGCCTTCGAACATGTCAGTTTCAATCCACACATGATATCAGTTTCGATTTAGAGCACCACAACTTTTCTTCTGGCCGACCATAAATGATACACGCTGTCCCTTTGGTTCTTGTATTTCAAAGATATATTTAAAAAAGTTTTTTTTTTATTTTTTTTAATTAATATTTTTTTAATATTTTCATACTATTTTTGATATATTAATATTAAAAAAATTTTTAATAATATTTTAAAATAAAAATATTTTAAAATAAAAAATACTTTAAAAATCAACTAAAATTAAAACCCTTCCTAGCGCATTTGAGTGTGCACGGAAGCTTAATGTAATCAGATATATCTAGTAGTCTGTCAGTCCTTGATGAATAGATAAAGTGCGTGTTTGTTTTAGAGGTTGATGTTGAGTTTTGTACGTGGGATCCATAAAAAAAACTAAAAAAAATAAAATAATTTTTATAATTAAATTTTATAAAAAATTAAATTGTACCGAACCTAAACTAAGCTACAAAAGCTAACACAATCACTCCCGCAGAGTACGTGGAGGTGATCGATTATGGACTCCTCAAATGCGTGTCATGAGCAGTATGTGCGCATAGTTGATTAATAATTAAAACAGCTAAGTTAAAGTTAACGATGACGATCTAAGATTGGGTTGTCGTCTAAAATATCTTCACACGTACAACGCCCAGTTGCCTAAAATCACAAAGTGCAGTGAACCGGACCCGATAAGTTTAAATCAGCGAGAGAGATATCCACTATAATTTGCAATCTATACTCACAAACCCACGCGCTAGAGCAGTGGTTTAAATTTTCTGAACCAGCCCTCGCTGCCAAACTTGATCAGTAATGAAAACTATAACGTAACAACAAGAATACAAATAGATCATCAAGGGAGAAATTAGTTAACTTTGTCTAAGATCCAAAAACATCAAGGACTAAATCAACCTTGTTAAGCTACGAGGACAGAAATCAAAATCATAACGATACAACATCACCGCCGTAGACATATATCAAGCCCAGTGGCAAGTGCTTGCTAACGACGGTATCGGACTATAGCAGGATCACCGGTGATCAGTGATGTTACTTAATGTTTCTCTTCTCTTGCCACTCTCCGATGTGAAGGTTGGCGGGCTTCACTCAAGTAATGAGTGGTTTGTAAATTGTTTTGACCACCTCATACAATGTTCTCCACTAGTTGCAGATGGGCCAAGGGAGCCAGTCTTCTTCAATCATAGCAACGCATTGACAAATTCATTTCGGCTCTCCATTTTGACCCACGAAAGTACATAAAGTTCCTTTGACAAGGTTGGAGCTTGAAAGCACGCCTTTTGTAATCCAAGAGAAAGAAAGAAAAGATAAAGAAAGGAAGATAAAGGCTTCTGGATAGGCTGCCCAAGTTGGTCTGGTAGTGCTCCATTAAGAAGTGCATTTCTCTCTGACTTGACGACTTTTGGACCTTTGGTGAATAACGCGTTAGTCACCACAGGACGAAAACAGGCTGCAGTATAAATGCCTGAGCAACATGCGTTTTAAGTTAGGAAAAATAATGTTAAAGGAATGATGCTTCAAAAGTGGCTAGAAATGGCAGGCAAATTCCTTCATTCACTAGTAATTCTACTGCTAGTTTCCCAGCTTATCTTCTTGAATGCTACCTCAACGTCCAGTAAATCCACAAACTTGTCTCCTTAAATTACCCCCTTATATATCTTTTTTTTTTTTTTTTAACTCTTGTTCATGAATAATTGCTACAACTGTTTCATTCTGTTGATTGCATTTACAGGGACTGGAGATGATCTGTTATGTAATAGTCAAGATACGCTATCTCCTGATCGGAACACCCAGCACCAGGTACCGTTCATGGGCTAAGTGGTTTGTCAATGGGCTCTTTTATATTAATTGAACCTAGGAATGAGGAAAGCAAATTAATCTACGATTTCTTTAATTTGACATCTGAAAATGCAGACAATCACAAAGCGAGGCGCCGGGAGGGAGAATCTGGAGTACACTGATTATTCAGGAACTGGACCCAATAACCGCCACACTCCTGAGCCGCCTTCTGGCCAGGGGGGGAACTAATTAAGCTCAGCCAGTTCAATGATTGCACGGTAGATTTGTAAACAAAAAAAGGGCCCTTCTGCTCAGTTCCTCCAGGCAAAGGTTACGTTTATGTAGGCAGAATAAAGCCGGGAGCTTATTAGGGTTAAAACCACTAGTGGAAGAATATATAGACTGAAGTAACTTGAAATGTTAATTATCTGCTTTGCCATGTTTATCATGTGTTTGATGGAGTATCCGCCTTGCTTCAAGATTGAGTTCTGAGGCTGCAGTGGAGTTGGTGATCATTTGTTATATCCGCTTGTAAAATTATTCTATCTTCTCGAATAAATCTGGTGGAGGTTTCCATCCCACGGATCAACGTACGTAATTAGAAGGTAAAACGAGGCCTCGAGTCAATAATGGGTTTACATTTATGATCATACTATAAATTATTTCCATTACTTAGCACAGATTTTTAGTCTCATGACCACAAAATTAAATCAAATTGGAAAAATTAAAAATTAAAAGACAAGAAACTACCAGCTGGGCCTTAAGAAGATATTCCTTCTGACAAGAATATCTCACCTCTCATTTACTCCATATTAAAAAAGTAAAGATAATTATAGGGATTACAAATTAAAATACATAAAAAAAGACATTTTCTTTCTAAACTATATATATATATATATATATAAAGCTTGATTGAAAGTGACACCCTAAATAATATCTTGAAGCATGCTTATACGAAAAAAAGCAAAAGTAAAATGCCAAGAACCGCGATGAAAAATGAAACTGATTAATGGCGGGGGTGCATAGCCACTTAGGATGTTTGGGCTTTTTACTTCGGCTCCAGTTGTTCTTGTTTATTCATCCGACGGACTTGATGGAGTTTGGGGACGTTTTACTTTTATCAAAATAAGAAAACAATTTGGAGGACCCAAGTTGTCTATTTTTAACCACTCCGATTTTAGTTCTCAAATCTTTTTGGCCTAGTTGGGGGCTTATGCTTTCAGAATTGCACGTATATTTCATATATATATATATTGAGATATAATTTATCATTCAAAGGGATCATCTCCTCGTTACTTGAATACATCAAATTATAGTTCCTAATTGAATTTTGAGCATAATGATATGTGATTCTGAACATTACATTACCATTGTTTCTACTATGCAGTGATTATTTTTTTCTGATGTACAGTGCTGCTTAAGCAGCAACAGAGTATTTCATGCTTGCAAAATGCAAAGGGCCAAAAACTTAATTCATTCTAATTTCCAAAAAAATAATAATAATAATAATAACAACAAACATATTTGGAGGCAAAACAGGTTCGGGTAAAGCCCTACGGTCGAAAAAAGAAGCTCAACAATTAAAGAGGACTGCCCATTAATACATGAGATCAACCCCAGCCCACTTCAATAAGTTTCCACTTTCCAATCATCTGGACATCTTCCACCGTCAAAGTTGCCACCTACCGCCGTGGCGGCAACCCCCGAGCCATCTACTTTGACATGAGGATGTTGTTGTATTGAAAATATTGGATGCAAGAAATGATTTATATATGTTAATGATTATCCACGATGGAGAGCAGCCCAGCCTGTTAGTTTTTGATTGGGAGATTGGACTCATCCAAACCAAAGTTATTAAATTTTATTTATTTTTTATTATTAATTTTGTTTTATGTTATTTTATTAGATTTTTATTAGCTGGTGATTTTTAAATTTAAATTTGATTTTGATTAGAGTTTTATTATTTATATGTAATTTTTTTTAACATTGTCATAAATTTTGATGAAATAAATAAAATTTACAAAGTCCTTCTCTTTCTTTAACTTCTTTTCTTCTTATTAGGCTTCAATTTCCGCATCACGTTGTATGATTCTCTTTAACCTCTTACATTACGAAGAGTCAGTCATATGATGTTTGGTGTCCACGAAGAAAACCTGGCTTTTGGAGGTTCAAGAATTGTCAATGAATGGATACAAGAATTATATTGCCCTGGTATTTTACGCAGTTTCAAGAATCAGTGCTCTGGTCCTGGTCCATTTTTTTCTCGTGTGCTGTGTATGATTAGGCTTTTCTTGTCTTGTGTCAGAATTATTGCATTTTAGGTGAATTTAGAATCTTGTGACAGCTTTTATTTCCAACCATCCACGGTAGTCGAGCATCATATATAGTGTTAGGAAAGGCTGGCCTTTTCCATATAAAACAAATATTGAATTGGAAACTACATTGAACATTGAAGGAGAACTCTACCTCCAAAGTCTGGCCAGTTTCATTGAGAAATTGCTTGTATTTACATAACCTGTTGATTTCAATAAAGCTGCTCAAATATCTTGAATAGCTATAAAATCTCCAACCTTGCATCCTAATTGCTTTTGGTCCTCATATTGACCTGGAAGAGAGTGTGCCCTGCCTTCTTGACTTGTTTATGAACCTATCAGAAATACAGAAAGAGTTTGTGTTGTTATTTTCTTTTTTTTTTTCGGTATTTTCTTTTCTCAAGTTTAAATTTTCTTTAGCTTCCTGGTAAATCAAGTTAACAAAAATTATGCAATTATGCTCTGCTTTATTATCATTTCATTGTGAGTTATGGGGGGCAGCCCCATTAGGATTCTTGTCAATTACCTCATTAAATATATACTAGTCAGTTTTAGACAGTTTAAACGTAACTACCCTAATTTACCATATCGTCTTTATTATTATGAAGCTTTATCTTACTATCTTGGAGCGTGCCTTGTGTATTTTGGGGTGGTAGGTTTTCTTCCTGAACTTGTTCACCCATATGGATCTGTTCTTCAAGCAGTGAAGAGGGTTGTGTTTTTCTGGGTTGAGTCATGTCAAACTGAGACATCTTACGTCATTAGATGTTGCATTTTTATCAGAAATGAGTTAGTCTTGCCTGGATTGTTTGAGGGAATATTTCTACACGATCCCACTTTGTCCCTGTCAATCAAGTCGCGGGGTACTGGACAGAGATTGCTGTGCCTCGTAAAAAAGATTCTAGAAGTTGGACATCACTTAATGAGGCAAGTGTTCGGTGAAGAAAGCAATTATGTCTACCACTAATGAACCATGTGCTTACATTTGGCTTTTGAATGTTGATTTTACACATTCCCTATTCGCCAGATGTGAGATGGACCTGAATTTTCGTTTTTTTGTTTACTCTTGTGTTCATGTAGATGTAGGCCTAGATAAGAAGTTAAACTTTCTGGAAGTTAAACATGACGCGACAAGTTGATAGTAGTTATGAACAGTGATTTCTTTTTCTTTTTTATTATTCTCTAGTCACCTGACTACTTAAAATCTACCTAAGACTGGCTTTTCACTTGTTTATCTGGATCATTAAACAGTTTTGACGATTCTGTATCGTCATGACCCTAAGTGACTTGCAATTAGAAGATTTGTGGACCATTTCTTCTTTCGAAGCTGGATTATGATGTTGCATATGCTCCAGTGGAAGATTAGTTACTGAGGGCGAATTCTCTTGAAAATGGATGAAAATGAAAGCAAGCCACTTTGTTTGTTGTTACACTTGAAATGGTTCCATTCTCTTCGTTTTCCTTTGCCATTCTTGATGCAGTTACAAAAGATGGTTGCTTCTTTTCACTTCTAAAACAATGAGTCTATGTGCAGTCTGCCGATGAGTGTAAATTACTTGGTTTTGTTTTATCTGTACAGGAAGCCAAAACCTTTTGAAGTTCCGAAAAACGTGACCTGAACCTTGCAGCAAGAACAACTTCCAGAGGATTTTAGTCTCTCGAGGAAGCAGCAATATTGGTGACTGTTTTGAGCATTCATTTATAGAAGATGCCTGCATCATTAATGTATTTCTTTCTTTCTGTGCATGGATTGTTATTTTGACTTTGCATTTCGAGAGTTGCGAGTAGTTAGCTGATTCCTTTCTCTTCATATCAAATGCATATAAAAATGTAAATAGATTAATGACACATTGCTCATGTCATTTTGGCTTGTGTTTGACATGAAATTGCATCAGTATTATATCTAATTTTTTACTTTGCTGGGATGGTGAATCGTTTCCTTTCGTTTCTCTTTTCCTGATTCTTGAGGCCATAGTCTTCTCATCTTCTTTCCATGCTATTGGCTTTGTGAGATCTCCTCTCTAATGGGTCCCTTTAAAGAATAATAATCGATGAGAGGCACCTTTGCTTAAATGACTTTTGATTCACCAGACCTTCTCCTACTGACCTAAAAATATTCGTGGGCCCATTTGGCATCATCCCAGAATCTCCTTTACCTGTTGTGGAATAAATTAAAGCAAGAAAGGAGCCTTCAAGTACAGCAGCTGGTTAAAGAGAAAGGTACTTCAATAACTCTTACTTCTTTTCTTGTTTTTCAAACATTCGGGCCACATATCATAAAAACTTTCTCAATAGTACTTAATCCTTTCCCTGACTAAGAACCATGAGACTTGCCACTATATAATGAATGAGTAGAGTCTTAGGACAGAAGCAGATGCTTGCTTAGGAAGAACTTGCTGTTAAAATGGACCTACCACTACATTGGATCCACCATATTGGTCTTCTTGTAGAAGTTTTTATAATGGAATGATGGTGGTAGTAAAAATTCAATCACGGGACTTTTTCACTCTTTCTTCGCTGTAGTGTGTCCAAAGGCTGTTGATAAAAATGGCAGGCCGAGTCAACTGTTTGAAATCCTTAACTGTAGCAAACAAGTATACTATACATGTCTTCTACTCTCTCTGTTAATTAAATAAACATAGTACTGTTGCTATTGTAATTGCATGTTTAAAGTATTGCTTTAGTATCCAACATTCTACACCTTTGAATCCAGGGAAAGCGATTAACGCTGCAAGCTAGACATACTGATTATATGGCACCGATCAGATGGCAGTTCTTTGGAGATCAATCATTGGATTTTGATTCCAGTGATCAAAGTTCTAAACCGCAACCCAAGAAATCCAAATATCGATCTGATTTAATCGACTTTTACGATTTGTTGTTGGCCATTTTGGCTACCCTTTTTCTTTTTCTTTTTCTTTTCATTTCCTTTGTTTTCTTTTATGGGTGAAAATTTCTTTTCTCAGTTTCTGCATGGATATGGACTACAGGCTTAAAGCTAACATTCCCTTTGGAGTATATTTCTTTATTTATTAGCAAGAGACTTTTATGCTGAGCAGTCCAGT
>CM027577.2:14873429-14974429 GCA_015852605.2 Populus deltoides
TTTTTTTTTTTTTTATGGTTCTCTGGTACATTCACAATTTTTTAGCAGTAGAAGAGGGCGAATAATACACAACTACATTCTATGATTTTAAACTTTTGCACCAAGTCTATCATGTCTCTAAGGTATAAACCTAATGCTTTAACACCCTGGGTTTAAAAAAAATTAACTCATTCATGAATGAATATCACAGCACTGTAGTGTTGAAATCAATTAATGTCCATGTGTTATTAACATTATTAAAAGTATTCAAAGGTATTTTCCAGGATGAAGTTGAAAGAGGTCATTTAGTTTGTGATTAGATGAGTTGCTTGTAGATTAATTTGACCAAATGAGTCATAGTCGAGGACTTACTGGTACTGTATCATTGAGCTTTGCACCACCTTGAAGACCTCCACCCTGAAAATTTTTAGGTAAGACATCTTTACCAAACCTTTTCTCCTTATCACTCTTCCAAGCAATTCCCTTCTTATTCACTGTCAATGACTTGTTCTGGCTGGAGAAGCTATAAGTATCATTAAACATACTCCAAGCTATTAGACCACAGGGTACAATCGCCCCCCCCCCATCTGCGAAATCTTCTGGCTTGCAACCACTTGTATCATTCTCTTTGCTCAAACTTTTCAACTGCTTGTCACTTCGGCTCTTCACATACCTGATTTATTAGAGCAGTCATAACAATTATATGCGTTGCAACTTTCAATGAGTAAGCCTCCATTTTATGATAATGATAATCATGATGGTTCACAGCATGTTCAACAGTTTTGATATTCTGCTTATCTAATTTTAGTAATTATCTTATAAAATGATGGGTTGGTTTTCATTATTAAACACATGAAAGAATGTAATTGGCTACCATTAACAAATAGTCAAATCCACACTATTCTGAGATCAGATACATGATATCCTTTACTGAAATGGCCACACATACAATATTGAATGTAACAGCATCCTAGGTCCTAGGTTATCATGTTTGTATTTCTTGAAAATCACAAACATCACACTCTGAGTTGTAAAATGTGACAGGAAAATCTAATGGGTACACTTCCCAAACACATGCTGTAATCTGTTCTCTTGACCAGCACCAATGTTCTACCTAATTTATGCACCTGGATAGTCCTGAATATCAATGCTCCCAAAATGATCATGTGAACAATTTACCTCTAACCATCATGTAAGATTATAGACATAATTACTTGAACCCATCAGAAATTATAAGTTGATAGATTGCATGATATTGGTGACATACCTACGATGATTCTGGTAGAAGTTGTCAAGCTGATAGTAAACATAAATAGGTTTATCCATACGCTTAGGGATCTGATAAGAAAAACAACAATAGAAAAAGAAAGATCGTCATTCATTTGCTGATAACCTCTCAGGTCATGATGAGTAATTTCTATACTTGGCACTGAAGACATGTTGCAAGACAGAAGGATATTGGCATGGTAGCATAAAGTCACCTACTAATACACTGCCAATACAAATCTGGCAAAAAGGCAGTGCCATTAGTAGACAGACAACAATAGCATGAAGGTAAATTGTATGACAGGAAATAATATGGGCGTAGGTCTTTCCTTGTTAGCTTATAAATCCACTAGCACTGCTCATAACAGATATAGAAAATGACGACAACACAACAGCCAATAATTCCACAGACAGAACTTACCGTCATTGATATTGTGCATGTTTTATCGGCAGAGCTTTGAATATATTGGACCTTACTGGATCTATTTGCAAGAGGAATACAGTCTGTTTCATACTGTTTAGCAACTTCAACAACCTGATAAAAGGAGAATGACCCGTAAACAACCATAAGTGATAGCATAACTGGAATTGCAAAGATTTAGGTGACACTCAAGCTTACATCTCGGGAACCAAGCAAGCAAGCAATGCCAATAGGAATGAAGACAATGGCAATAATCATGAATGCAGACACCACCTGGAGAAAGAGATATATTTGAGGTTAATGACTTTGAGCACCCATTTGCCTCCCAGACGAGACCAGATAAAAGGAATGACAAAAACTTACCCATCGTGGTGTGAGAATTGGCTTGCAAGCAGGAAGTTCTTGTTGTGTAAACTTTGAATCTGAAAGAAAACAGAACATCTTTAGTTCACTAAAAATCACAAGTATATCCACGTGTGCTTATGCCGTGAAAGAGAATTTGTGAGTTGTGTTGCCCTTAGAAAACATCAGACAAAGAAGATGCTCACAGCTTTTGCTCTCTCTCTAACACAAATACTACAATAAGAAAACAAATGCATTTTATAAAATGGAAAAAAAGCTACATCCCTGAGATTTTGAAATATTTATCCCTTCATTTGATTTAAAGACCTAGCTTGCTTTGCAGGATAGCAACAAAGCAGTCAGGCAACTATCCTGAACACTGGAAACATTCTGTTTGACAATCTTAATGTGGATTACATGAGCATACGCGCGTCAACTCAGATATATGTACTATTAATAGTTAATACATCTGAAATTACTAGATTTCCAATTCATTTTGTGGAAAAGGCCTGATTATCTCATCGCATGTTATAGCATTTTTATCTTGTGCTTTATCAAACCCAATTTAGGTTATTTTATTTCTAATAAAGTTTAACAGGCATATTCATGTTACAAAAGGAGAATTTCCAAGCATATCTTCTTGAGGAATTAAAAAGGTAATGCTCATTCCAAAAAAAAGAAAGACCTAATATCAATAATACTTGATATGAAACAATATGATAAAAACAAAAGAGCTCACACATCTAATCTCACGCAACAAAACGAACAGCAAATCAAATAGCAAAAACCCATCAAAGAATATACGTAGACCTCCACTTGGATAATTGGGTACCAATAAAATTCACTAATGATCCCAAAAAATAATAATAAAAAAAACGTGCTTCTCTGAAACAAACCACCAAGAAAAATAAGTCAAAGTTCGAAAATTTGTAAGAAAAAACTAATCATGTAATCACAGGTGGGCGGTCATGAATTTATCCAAAAATAGCAAAACAACTAAAACAGGAGTAAGAAGAAAAAAATCACATTTGGGTCGCTTTGAATTCCTTCTTGGAGCACCAGAATCGCCCGATCCATTGCCTCCATTGCTGGAAGAAGCCGTGTGACTGCTCATGGCTGTGTAAAATGATGAAACACTTGTATTTTCTCTCTCTTTATCTCTCAAATAGGCCACAAGAACAACCAGAGAGAGAAACTTGAGAAAAGAAGAGGTGGCGGAGAATATTATGTGATCAAAGAAAGAGAGGGACTTTTTAAAGACTGAGAAAACATAGATAGGGAAAACAAAAATAAATAAATTTTCTAGATAGAGAAAGTCAGCAGTACATGCTTGAATTGAATCTGCAAGTTTTTGTTTGACTTCAGTAAATGAAGAGGATGCTTCCTGGTTTCTCTCTCTAGACTTGATCACCAACTCGGAAATTTTTCTCTCTTTCTGGAAGGTGAGAATTTCTTAGTAGAGGAGGAAGCAAATAAAAAGAATGATGAACTTTATTTTAGCCCCTAAGATTCAGAAATATTGCATGTTGGTCTCCATTGATTTAACTTCTTCATTAGCTTTATAAGATTTCAAAAAGAATTCTAATATTTTGTCTATAGATATTCAGTAAGGGATTTTTTATAAATAAAAAAAATAAATATTTTTCTTTAGGAATCTCAGGAATTGAGAATTTTATTGTTTAATGGGGGTAGAAATAATTTTTTTCTTAATATGAATTTAGGAATTGGGTGAGGAATGTATCCATTGATCATATATATATATATATTGATATATTTGTTTTATAATAATTAATATCTTATTCAAGTTACAAATAAAAATAATGTATGTGTAAATTAATTCATTATTTTGTAAATTATCACATTCTCGTATATAATTACAATATTAGATTCTTATGCTCGCCAATGGAGAGTTTCTAGACCTTTCTCAGATTCCCATCGAAATAAAAATACTTCTCCTCGCCCTGGAATGGTAGTAGAGGTGAAAGGTGGACATTAACTTTAAATAGTTATTTAATAATGGGTCAAATTGAGAGTTTTTGAACAATTAGGTGCCTGAAGGATAAATGATTGATATACAAGGACCAAAACATAATTTTACTTGAAAGGAACCGCTGTCTGATAATTATTGCTGGTAATTATAACTTGTAGACTTAGTTATCAGATTGAAAGGTCAAATCCTATCCTGATAGTACACAGTGTGGAAAACACGGTGCCTTGTCTGGACCGGCGTGTTGAGAATATGGGATTATTATTATATAGCCACAATTATTTAATTATTTTTCTAGAATGCAATTATTTAATTATTAGAATAAGTAGAATGACTAGATATTATTAGCATACTCTAATAATACTTTTCACCCTCGATTTTTCTGTATTTTCTTTAAATACAGTGAGGATCAAGGCCATCTAATATATTTTTTTATCGTAATGATTTTTCTGTCGTTTTTTGGGGGCCTCCAGGGCTGAAATTGAAGGTTTCCAGGATTGTGGAGAGGTAACGAATTTGCACGACGGAGTCCACTTATGGTTTGAATAATCTTCTAGAACGGCAGGTAATAAATTAAACCCTTTTCTCATTAATTATTAACATGAACTGGTTGAGAAGGGGATATCAGATGTTATCCCACTTGTGGAGCACTTTAATGATTTTATCTATATATATTTTTCTCGGTTTCATTCATCATTAATTTAGAATTAAATTTTATTTTTTTATGAAATTTAATTGATCTCGTTGCTTAAATCATGGGTTTGGTGGTTAAACCAAGTTTTTTGTGTGTTTTTTTCATTAATTTTTTTTAATTTTATCCTTTAATATCAGAATAATTGAGAATTGAGCTTCATAATCTGCTTCCATATATTTTTTATAAGGTTATCTCTATCACATAACCCGAGTTGTAGCTTTGACAAGGCAACCTATGTCGACTTGAATTGTTTTTTTTAATTCATCATTTAACACTGAGTTGGTTGATAATTGGATTTTATAATTTATTTTAATTTATTTTATATGGAATTATCTCAATATCATGATCCAGGTTGCGATCTTTATAGGTTAACTCATATTAATCTAGGTCGATTCAATATGTTTTCATCTTAATATCTGTTTTAGAAAAAAAAAAAAGTCATATTATAGTTTCTTTTAGTTAAATTATGTTTTTAATAGTTGTTAAAATTGTTTTTAGACCCTTCAAGTTGATTGGGTTATGTTGAATTAACCCCCACACGGTTTAATTTTTTTCTTTGTAGTACTGAGAAAATAAAAATAAAATCACTGATATTCAGACAAAATTAAATAAACTAGCATTCTCCGCATGAGATTTGAATAGCAAATATTTGTAGGCCGTCGGCTATCAGAATCTTTCAACGACCTCGTCATTTATTCAAGAACTAAATGACCTAAGTATTATTATTATGTAAGGGGATTGGGTTGTTCCCATGAACCATATTTACGTGATGATTGTAACTTTTTTTTTTTTTAATTCTTTTTACAACGAAGTGTAAAATCTCACTTGAAATCTATAGTTTTTCTTGGCTTGCAAAGGAACTCCATCGATAAAAATCTCTGCACCTTGCACGCGCAGTCAAGTCATTGAAATCAATTTACAATCGAGAATATTACGGGAAGAAAAGAACAGAGAGAGGTTTGGCGCTGGCCGCCCTTCGCAGATTTTTTTTTATAGAGGAGAGAGCGACGGAGCTAGCGGACATCAATATTGAACCACATTTAAATCACGAGCCATAGTCACCCTTGGACGGTAGTTAACATCGGAGGCCACCGATGCCCCACCTGAAAGGAAAGGCGTGCTTTTTAAATGTTTTGAATTCAGATTACTGTGCAGAGGCGCAAGCAAGAACGGACCTCCATGATTCTATATATGTTATTTAATTAATTCTGAAAAATTCAGTCAAAATAGACGTGCCTTTGTTAATTTCGGCGTGTTTCAAACCCTGGAAGAAAAGGTCAAGCCGTGCCAGAAATATCTAGATGGTCCTCCTGGTACCTAGGTTCAATGCTTGTCGTTTCCAACGTATTTATTAACTCGATATTTCTTCATGAATTGCCCTCATGCACCCTTAGCAGAAATCAGCGAATTCTTGTCAGCGCCATCGTACCACTGGCGGCAGCGGCATGCATTGTGGAAATCTGTTTCATTCCACGTGTTCAATTTACTGTCAACGCCACGCCGGTGGAGGTGTTGAAATTACGAGTAATATATAATAAACACACACGCTTCTGCGCTAGTAAAAAAAAAAAAAAGTTTTATAAGCAAAGTATTGCATTTAATCGCTAAAAGATGTTGGATAAATCAAAATACAAATTTACTAAAACTTATATTTATCAAAATAAAAGGGAAAACAAGATCAAGAAACCATAAAACAGTAACATATACACTTCCAATATGAAACCAAACTTCTATCTCTCTCCTTATATATATATATATATATATATATATATATATATATATATAAAATGATGAGATCTTATCCCCTCCTTAGTCCAACTCCAATTCGCCAGAAATAAAAATGGAAGAGAATGAATGATATGGTGTGGAACCATTCCGGCGCTCCTTACCACCGGCTAGAACCAGCCATGGCCTTTTTAGAAATCAACGCTCAAACACCTAGAAACAGACCACCACATAATAACCCTGAAATCATCAACAACAACATCCAGTTCTAGCTGAACCCCGAGCAAGAGAGCAACAACAGCCCACAAAGAGAAAAATCAGCTGCTGCTTGGACACGACGAAGAAAGGTATGTCAAAGATCTCTTGGTGGAAACCACGAACCTTCATAATTTGGCGGAGGAAGATGCACGGCCTGTTGATTGCATTATGTTCACGTGGACGGAAAATAGAAAGATCAAATGAGTGGACGGGCTGGCTGTTGATGATCATTTGCATTATTTTCTCACTATTTCTGGATAAAAATCATGACAAAATCTTTTTTTGAAAAAGACAATAAAATTTAAAAAATAAAAAAAAAATGTCGGTATTAATAACATGTTAAATAATTGATAAATTTTTCAACAATAATTTTAAATTGAATTAAAAACCGACTGTTCATCTCCTCTCCCCATCTCTTCTTCTCCTTCCTCGTCCTTGAACAAAACACAACAACAACCCTTATTATGTAGTCAGCCAAACCCAATCTGAGAGAAGCAACAACGCACACGGAGCAGTCCACAGACCTTAGCTCTCATAAGACAAAAACATCGCCATCGCCATCGCCATCGCCATCGCCATCGCCATCGCCATCGCCATCGCCATCGCCATCGCCATCGCGGAGGACCAAATCGTCTAAAGAGAATGCTTCGCCTCCAGATCTGAACTCTATTACTTTCGATCTAAAGACTTTTTTGTCCCTTGCTTACTCGGCCGGAGAACTCGCTCTCCGAGTTTTTTCTTTTTCTTTGTTGTTTTTGCTCGCTGAGAAAATCTTAGCAGCTGAAGCTGAATTGATTTTTGTTTTCTAATTTCCTGTTTAGACAATGAGGAAATTTTAATTCGATTTTGAATTTTATAAACCCTAGTTTTCTTAATCCGCCAAATTGAATTTTAGCTTTCTATTTCTAGATTGTGATCTTAAGGTTTTTGTGATGATAGACCTGCCTAGTCAATTGTTTGATTTCACTTGTTTTCAAATTTTGGGTTGATGAGAAACGGCTTCGATTCACTTTCAATTGTGGGTTGATAAGATGAAGGTTCCAACAATTGCAGTTCTTCCGGTAAGTTTATAGAAATACCGACAGAATCGCCTACATATCAGAAATGTTCACCGGCGATTTTCAATTTATAATAAAAAACAACAGCATATTGAAGTTCCAATCAAAAACACTAGTTTATTTACAGGTTGTATACTCTAGTTTTGGAGACTGCACAGGCCTTGGTTTTTTATTCATCTCTAGTAAGGATGCACAGTCTCTTGCATGAAAACATCCCAGACGGCCATGCCTTTCAGGTTTTTGGACGGCCATGCCTTTCAGGTTTTTGGAGTGCTCGTTGGTAGACCATGTTTTATCCACATTGCTTAAGAGTCCATTCTGCGGCTGCGGCTGTGTTTTTTTTAAAATACAGTAATAGTTGATTGGTTATAAAAAATTATGATATATTGTTTATTGAATTTTATTTTTTTTTTTGTTGAAAATATAGTATTTGTAAAGTAAAAGTTACTTATTTTTTTTTACTGTTCACGTAATTATACTGTTTAATAAACAGTGCAATTAACATGAACAGTGCAAAATGATGCACTATTTATGTTAAAAATAGTGAACAGTGCAATTTTCTTGCACTGTTCACTTGCACTGCGGTGTTTTTTTTTTTAGTGTGTTAAGTTTTTTTTTTGTTAATTTTTTTTAAAAAAATAGTTTAGCGTGAATTTTATACATGATAATATTTTATCTAATTTTATTACATGCTAAAAAATTATGGAAACTGTAGTTATTGTCAGATAAATTTTGTACGTAATGGAATTGTAGATAGTTTAATAGAACAATAAATTTTTTTATTTAAAGTATGATTTATTTCACAATATTACCGCAATAGTTAAATCCACAATATTTAAATTAAAAACTATCAATATTAATTTATATATTTTTAAATTATTTTATAACCTTAATTTCAAAAACATTCTTAATCAAATACATTAAATTACTTTTTTTTCAACCTCAATTTCAACCATAATTTTAACCAAATACCTATTTTTTCAAACCAACCACAACTAAAAATATTTTTTATAAACTAATTTTTTTAAACCATAATCACAACAACTACGGCAATACCGAACACAGTATAAATTTTCATTATTTTGATTCCCTTCCGCTTTGTATCTACTTTGTTTTTGGGGGCGGCTCGCTCCTTTTTTCTACCTTTTTCGTGGTGGTTGAGCGGACGAGGAAAACATTGACTTGGAAGCATATTTCTAAAACTTGGATCGATTTAGGTTTTAAAAAATAAAATAATTAATTCGGTTGAAAATCTAAATTATCCACGACTGTAAATATAAGATTGGAGAAGTTGTGATCTGTTTGATGATATATGGGAAAATGAACAAGTCTTGTCCAGAGTTTTCATCAATGTCATGGATAACCATTTTTACTCAATTTTCTATATTATCCATTATTTACTCATCACTCATTTGTTTTTTTAATTTGTTTGACTACAGTTTGATTATATCTTATCAAAACAAATATTTCCTCACTGAGGTTTAGTTGCTATTTGTTTTTCAGAGATTTAATTTGTGTATAACATAAAATAAAAAAAATTAAACCAGAACTAAAATGTCATAAAAATAAAATATTAAACTAAAATGAAGTTATTGATAAATTTCAAAAATCAACATAAAATTCTATAAAAAATTCATTTACTAAACACAAGTACATGTACTTATACTATCATATCCATATCCATTTTAATTTCAGTTCAATCCAATTAATAATAGTTTCATGTATATTTTGAAAAATAGTATTTTTGAATTTTTTTTCGAAAAATAGCATTAGCAGAAAAATTTAGAGAGAAAAGACCATCGTTTTTTTTTTGTGTTAATTTTCTCTTGTAATATTTATTAAATTTCAAATTAAAAACTTGTAGAATTAATTTGGGGTTTAATAACTAGGGTTTGGGGTATGGATTTAGGTCCCTACTGTGGCTTTTGTCATCTTTGAAAATTGCATGCTGTTAGACATCGATGATAGAGTTGGTACTTTATGGTTGATTCATTGAGAAAGACTTGTCCTTTGTGATGCAATGAAGTTTTTGGAGGAAGTTTTGGTTGGAAACTTGGATGCTTGTAATATAGGATTTTTGTCTCAGCATCCAAAAACTTGAAACTCAGAATATTCTATTTAATGGTTCTGCATTTTGGGGTTTTCTGATAATTTAGGATTCGGGAGTATACGGTATAGGTTGGCTCTAGAGATCCTGGAAAATTTTCAGTGCAAGAAGAAGCTGCATCAAGTTAAATTTTACTGAAGAACTAAAATTGGCAAATGTAGAGTGAAATGCTCATTTGTATTTTACATCTCAGCATACCTTTCTAATGACCGCTAACCTATGCTAATAATCAGTTGAACATCCTTACCGAGCATTGAAACAGAAAATGTTCATAGCCGGAAACTTTTTAGATCCATTACATCACCACGGTTAACCATGTCCTTGCATTACAGGGAAACAGCAGGATCTGGTCTTTTGTCCTGATCATACTGTATTCTGCTTTGAACGCATAATGATAAAGAGTGAATGTGGCCTTTTCTAGTCTGCATTTTTAGATGCATGTCAGATATGATTGATGTGTTATATTAGCTAATCTGAGTTTAAATTTGTTGGAATTCTGTTACTTCATTTGCTTTTAATGGCCTTAATTTTTTATATTTCAGGGTGTTCTGAATGTGGTCATGGGGGAAAGCTCCTGATATTGGCGATGCATCTTGTGCAAGTCCTGAGGTTTTCTGCCCTTCGTCAATTTTCTTCTCTGTTTTCTTTATGATAGCACGGCATTGTCCTGGTCAGAGTAATTGGATATCCAAACGACATAATGTTGATATTTCTTGCTTTATACATCTGGTTCAGGTAAGAAAAATCACTTTCGCAGGATCAACAGCTGTGGGAAAGAAGTTTATGGCTGGTGCTGCTGGAACTGTTAAAAGGGTATGCATAGGATGCTGATATTGACGTGATGAGGTTTCAGAAATCGTCTTGGCTAATTGTCTTTTTCCTTGATATTTCTAGGTAATCTCTGGAACTTGATGGGAATGCACCCTGCATAGTATTTGATGATGCAAACCTAGACGTGGCAGTTAAAGGATCAGTCAAGTAGTTAGAGTGGTTCCCTGTGCATTATATATTATATAGCTAAAATATATTATATAGCTAAAAGAGATCAATGTTTTATTGTGGACTGTGTATTGTACGGTATAATGCAGTTTACAGTAAAATACTGATTTTTTATTCCAAATTTATATATATTTTTTTAAGTTATTTTTTTTGGTTTTTTTTTTAAACCTTTTGAAAAATTATTTTTATTTTTTCTTTTGTTTTTTTAGCATTTTTTTTCTTTAATTTAGTTTATTAATATTTTATTAATGTTAAATTTTTTTATTTAGTGATCGGACTTTCATGACATATTTTTCGGATTTAACGGGTTAACTTCGATTTGACACGTTAACTTAAAATATATATTTTTTGCTTTTTTATTCTTTTTAATTAATTTTTTTTAGTTTAGTTTAGTTGTTAATGTTAAATTTCTTTCTATTTAGTTATTAGATTTTCATGACATATATCCCGAGTTTCACGGGTTAACCTGGTTTCACGGGAGAACCCAGTTAATTATGGGTTGACCCGTCAATTTTTTTATTTATTTTTATTTTCATAATTTTTTTTGTTTAATTTAGTTTGTTAATGTTAATTTTTTTTATTTAGTTATTAGACTTTCATGACACAAATCCTGGGTTTAACAGGTTAACATGATTTGACAAGTTAACCCGGATTTGTTTTTTAATTTTTTCTTTTTAATTAATTTTTTTCATTTAGTTCAGTTTGTTAATGTTCACTTTTTTTATTTAGTTGTCAGACATTCATGACACGGATCCGGGGTTTAACGGGTTAACTTGGTTTGACGAGTTAACTTGAATTTTTTTTTTGCTTTTTTTTCTTTTAAATTAATTTTTTTCGTTTAATTTAAATTGTTGATGTTAAATTTTTTTCTATTTAATTATCAAACTTTTATGACATGGATTCCGGGTTTGTGAAAGTTAACTCGGTTTAACGAAGTTAGTTCGATTAATTCTGGGTTAACCCATTAATTTGTTTTTTCATTTTTAATTATCAAACTTTCACGATGCAAATTCAAGGTATGACGAGTTAACCCAATTAATTCATATATATTTTTTCTTTTTATTCATTAGTTTTTTTTCTTCCTGTTGGTTTTTTTTAACTAATCTATTTAATTATCACACTTTTATGACACGACCTTACAGTCAGACCCACATCTAATGCTATTGGGTCTGGTATTGCAGTCCAGACACTTTTATGCTAAGGGTTAACCCAAGTTTAATGTTATTATTAATATTATAAATATTACTCTTGGATCAGGCGTTGCAACCAAATCTAAGACTTTTACGTATAACTTTGCAAAAAAATCTAATATTTTTAGATCTTAGTTTTTTTTAAAATACAAAAAATAATTAACCCGCGGCATCACGCGGTGCATATAACTATTACTAATACTAATTGTGTTATTGTCCTGGATATTTCTGTGCATGCTAGTGCTCGTTGAATTTGCTTGTTTAGACATATTGAGTCACTCGACACACCAAGCCTCCTAAAATCAGGAAATCAAAAGGCTTCATCCGACTAGGATGGATTTTGGTGCCGAGGGTTGTTAATTGTTGGTTGAACATGGGATCCATGCCTCCTTGTTTGGAAGTGTAACCTTTTCTGTGAGTTACAATGGTGAAGCCATTTGATTTACTGGGTTTAGGGCAGCCTACTGGTGCAGAGGCTTTGATTCAGGATTTTGAGAACGTGTTCTTTCCTCATGATATAGCTCTTTGTTTTGCTTGCATTATTGGAAGGTAATGTCATCGTGATGATAATCATAAAAATCCTTTTCATATTTTGCAGTTTGCAGCAAAGTTCCGTAATAGTGGACAAACATGTGTTTGTGCAAACAGAATAATCCGGCAAGAGGGTATCAAACTACAGAACTAAAGCCATTGCTTTCTCCCCTCTGATTCCAATTTTATGCGTAACATGCAGCCATTTTTCTTTGTGATATACTGTGCCTTTATGTGCAGGTATCTTTGACAAATTTGCAGATGCTTTTTCAAAGGCTGTTCAGAGTATGCAAGTTGGAGATGGATTTAGTGAAGGTGTGGCGCAGGTAGGGGTTGTAGCTTGTTTTTCACTTTGTAGAATCTCAATTTGTGTGAAGCTAGTCTGGTATTCCATGTTTCCTAGATTTAGCAGTTTCTAGAGAAGATGGCAATTCAGTGGTTGGTGACACATGTTAAACTGCTTTATGATCTTTATTACTCCCTCTCCCCAAAGAGTTTGTCCATCTTTCCGTTTTGGGCTGTCCCAAAATTATTGATGACTATATTTATTAACTATTCGGTCTTCTTGTCCCAAAATTATTGATGACTATAGTAATTATCGCATAATTACTGTTCATCATGCTATAATATTGTTACAAACCAAAAAATCCATGCCTGCACTTGGTAAAAAATAATTGTGGTTTATATATTTTGTAGTTACAAACCTTGATCAACTACTTCGTTTATCAAACCTCTCACCACTATCCCTGCAACAATTACTTGACGTGATTTAACTCTGCAATTCTAAGCTGTATAATCAAAGCTGTCCATCATCTTTCTTACGATAGATGAAAAGGAAAGTGGTTGTTGTTCTTTGTTGTTCGCTGACGGGCAGTAATGTTACATTCTCTCATCTCCAGTACAGCTGGTTGAAACACGCAGCATACCAAAAACTAATGGATCCACCTTTAGGCTTTGGCATCTATTCATGGACACTCATGGTTTGTGTTTTGGCTTACGAGCTCATCCTTAATCCTTGACATGTAAAATTTAATTTGCAGATTGGAGGTGAATGTGCTTTGACAAGCCAAACTGGAGGTCTTGATTTTTGACTGGGGACCAATCCAGGTCGGGGGAGATGACTGAATTGAAAGCTCCTTAGGACATTCAGAACTGCATTGTTTATCAGCTTCATTGTACACATACAAATCTACATTTCTGTCTCCTATTACCCTGGTTTTCAATTCCCAGAAAACCAGTTCTTGGTTTACTTTGCACCGCTTTTACTGCCATAACGAGGCATTCTTTCAAGCTGTGCAGATCAAATATGTCTGCTTAGGCTATATGAACAGAAAATGAGGTCCAAGGTTTGTATTAGTCACCAATTGTCTGTTATAGTTGGAATCCGGTTGGTTGCCTCCTTTAAATTTAAATCCAGCCAGGATGCTTGCTGTTAGGTGTTGGGGAATTCCGGCTCCCCCATGCGCGGACCGGGGGTGTACTGATAGTTGCTCAACGGAGGGTAAAGCACACTGACATAATATTTTACGTGGTTCGGCAAAACCGCCTACATCCACGGGAGAGAGTCCATATTATTTAGAGATAGAGAAAGGATACAATAAATACATGGAGGAGGATCACTCAACTCCCTCTCACACACTCTGCTGCATATGGCAGCAGGGCTGCTGCCCATGGCAGCAGCTCCTCTTTCTCTTCTTCTCTTCTCTTCACGTTTTCTCACCCTCACACATTCTCTCTCACTCTCTTGCACACACTCACGTTTTCACTCCTCTCATTTTGCTCTCACATAATGCCTCTATTTATAGGCATTTCATGGCAGCTGTTCTTGCTTTGTTGTCAACATTGGTGGCTGCCAAACTCCAGCTCATTCAACAATGGTGGCTGCCAACCTTTGACATCTTGGATGGGTGCACATGGTAGGTGCAACTCCAGCTGCAGCTGCTGCAATTGTCAATGGTTGTTGCACATTAATGGCAACCAACCCAACAATCACCCCCTTTGCCATTCATGTGGGGCAACTGTCCTCTTGCTTCTTCAGCATAAGCTTGCATCCTGCAGCTCTTCCAAGCTGACCATTCCGAGAGCGTCTGTGGCCGAGTTTACAGGTACTCGCTAAACCTTTCAATCACCAGAGTCACCAAAGCACACCTTTTCTCACACAAAAGGATCACTACAACCAGATGGTCTGCCACTTCACATCTGAAGAGTGTTAACGCTTGTCTCTGGGACACACTGCATTCCCCTTCGAGCGTATCAACCATGCTCGATCCGGAATGATTCATCAAGCCTCACATCAAGGCTTACAACACCCCCTCAAACGGAAATTTATATTTCCAAGTGCGACAGTCATTATCTGAGTATCTCAATATGATCACGAGCTCACCACTCTTCCAAGAGTCTACTCATCCAGGAGTTGCGCCTGCCCTTTGTTCCACCCTAGGAACCACGTCTTACTTCTCCATGAGTCTCTCGCTCTTAGTCTCAAGAGTCCAGGTAGCTCTCCACCTTTACCTATGGGGGCAGCCCATTAAAGGTTGATCCATATCTGTCTTCATACTCTGAGTATTACAATGCCATTACCGAGCTCACCACCTTGACAAGAGTCAACTCGTTCTCGGGACACTGCGCATGCCCTTCTGCTTCTTCATAGCAGCCGCGTCTTAATGCTCCACAAGTCACACACTTATTGTCCAAGGCAAATGTCTTCTAGCTCATTGATCTTTAGCATGGGGGCAATATCCATGAAAGTCAATCCTGCATTTGTCTTCATACTCATCATAGCCACTTCATTGGCTATACACCTGTCCACTTATATCTAGCCATCACATTGGCTCTGGGGTTGTTCCCGAGCCGGGCTCATATCATGGCCCACACACCTTCTCCTTAGGTGTCTCCGGCTCAGAACCATACGGCGGCCTGAACTGGGGCTCATTTCGCGGCCCTCACACCTTCTCTAAGGTGTCTTCGCCCGTTGTTATGGGGCGGTCTGATCCGGGCTCCTATCATGGCCCTCACACACCTTCCATCTAAGGTGTCTTCACCTTTCATAGGTGGTCGCATCCTCCTTCAGCTGAGATGCTTCAAAGTGGCTCCAAAAGTCTCTACCACCATGTGCACTATGGGAGAGATTATAACCACTGATTACATAGAAAGAGAAACTTGCGGTATACTCCTCGCAATCCTCCACCTCGATTTCTATGTTTGGAGCTTATGTGCCTTTCTGCTTGACAGCTCCACCTACATCAAATCTCTTTGGTGTCTTCGCCTTTCATCATAAGCGGTTGCCTTGTATCACTAGCATTTGCACCCCCTCAATTAAGTGCTTCTACAACAGCTCTCTTTCCATCCTTGCATGCATTGGAAAGGTCTTCGCCTGTTGTCTTCATCAAGAGCACAAGAGACTTCATGTTGTACAAACTTTAACAGTCTCTGCTCTGAGCTTCATCTGGGAACACTTCTTCTCCTTGCACCTGTTGTCTCATTACAGTACCTCGTTGGATCCTACGGGTACTCCTGCACAATCTCCGTGTGCCCTCGTGCAATTTCTGTTCTCCAGATTTCTCCCTATTCCTTGCTTATGTTTGACAGCAGCTCATCCTGTCATAACACCTGTCCAAGTCAAAATAGGGTGCCAATCTTTATCCCCTTGCTGTATTCCTCTTCCATTATCAGGGTCTTCATCAATTCTCCCTCGAGAAATCACAGTCACCGAATCTAACTTCTTTGGAGAAATCACCACTCCATCAGATCCTTGAACCTTTGGAACCCAACTGTTCCCTTGTGCCGTCATCCTGCTAGCCTTCAACTGTTTCATTACAAACTGCTATATATACGAAAATAGTACCGTATGGATAATCCTTCCACTAAGCAAGTTCCCAGGAAAGATTGGAGGGGTCACACTGGTCCCGCTTAAAACCCAACCTCCTAGACAGAACTTCTTAGGCCATATCTATCCATCGTACTGTCTTTCCGTATATACAACCATTTGCTAGCTTTGTTGCGGCTTTCCTTTACAAGTGATCTGGAATATACTGGTTTAATACATGATTTCTCAACATCTGGCGAGACTACCAGTTCTTAGATTCGTCAAGATTGGTCTTCATCAGTTTTCACTCTACACCTCTAATTGTCTACTTGATCGGGTGTCCAGAGTGTCCCAATTTTGCCTTCCCTCAAGGCAGTTAAATTTCTCCCCACTTAGCAGTTCAGCACATGTAATTGGGTAAACATGTGCACGTTCTTCCTCTTCATCTCCATCGACCACCATGATGACCTTCAGATGCCTCCTGATCGGGCAATCTCTTTTGTTAATTCACCACCGCTATTTTTGGTCTCAAATCTCAACGATCGGACCGTACCATTGCATCCGGAACGATCAAATTAGCTGGAAACAAGTCTGAAATCGTCCAAATCGCACTTCAAACGGCTAAAATTTGATCAAAAACAATTCTGGCCTGATCAACGGCTCAGATTCAATCTCAGATCCGGTTGCACGTAGACTCTGCTGCACAGAATCTTATCCCTCGGCTCGCGGCTCGGCTCGGCTTAACAACGGCTCGGCTCAACTCGGCTCGGCTCGCGGCTGATGATGTGGCAGGTGGGTCCCACTGTGCTGACGTGTCTGCTGACTGGTCGATGATGTGGCTGCTGACATGGCATGCCTACTGTGCATGCTGACATCACGCTTACATCAGGCTGATGTCATCCCTGGCATGCCTACTGTGCATGCTGATGTCACTATTACGTCATGCTGACGTCATCATTATCCGGGTCAGCCATGTGGGTCGGGTCAACTGGTATTCGGGTCGGGTCAGCCCATCCGGGTGAAGAAGACGCGTGGGGCGCGTCTGCGCGCGTGGGCAGACGCCTTGTCGGAGAGTGATGGAGAGTGCGGCCATGTCCGACGTCCGATTTTGACGCCGTTTTCACCAGTGGCTTCGTCTCGACCTCCTCTACACAGTGGTATGGTCAAAACATAATTTTGACAACTTTCATTTTTGAGCAAAAATCAAACACCCCTTTAAACCATGTGCTCTGATACCAGTTGTTGGGGAATTCCGGCTCCCCCATGCGCGGACCGGGGGTGTACTGATAGTTGCTCAACGGAGGGTAAAGCACACTGACATAATATTTTACGTGGTTCGGCAAAACCGCCTACATCCACGGGAGAGAGTCCATATTATTTAGAGATAGAGAAAGGATACAATAAATACATGGAGGAGGATCACTCAACTCCCTCTCACACACTCTGCTGCATATGGTAGGGCTTGCCGCCCATGGCGAGACTCCTCTTTCTCTTCTTCTCTTCCTACATCCACGGGAGAGAGTCCATTTTATTTAGAGATTAGAGAAAGGATATACATGGAGGAGGAGGATCACTTCACTCTCTCAACTCCCAGCTCTTAACTGCTGCACTTGCAGCTGCTGCAATGGGCTGCTGCCATTGCAGCTCTCTTTCTCTCCACTCTCTTGCACACACTCACGTTTTCACTCCTCTCATTTTGCTCTCACATAATGCCTCTATTTATAGGCATTTCATGGCAGCTGTTCTTGCTTTGTTGTCAACATTGGTGGCTGCCAAACTCCAGCTCATTCAACAATGGTGGCTGCCAACCTTTGACATCTTGGATGGGTGCACATGGTAGGTGCAACTCCAGCTGCAGCTACTGCAATTGTCAATGGTTGTTGCACATTAATGGCAACCAACCCAACATTAGGTTTATTCAGGCAAATAACGCGGCACATAATTTTAAGGTAGCTCAGTTGGAGAGTGTGCAGGCTCAACTTTTGGATCGTGAGTGTAGAAGATGGCCAACAAACAGAGCATCACAGCATGTGAACGTAATTAAATGCAAATTTGAACCATTATCCCAGATAAGTTCCTATTTTACAGAAATAATAGTGTTTGTTTTCTTCTGGGTAATGCTTATCCTCTCTGTCCCTTTTCTTCTCCTCAAATTTGGACTTGCTGTTATTTCCAATAGTCTTAATTAAAGAGAAGAAAGTTTCCCTGAACGAAGGAAAAAAAAATGAAGAAAAACATTTGAAAAGGAAGTGGGCTAGAAAAATTCGACAGTCCATCTTGTTTCTCTCTAGTACGCCGGCCTAGCAATCTTGCTTCTCTATCCGCATTGAAAAAGGAAGTGGATTAGAATCTTCTCGTGGGGCAAAAATAACAATAATAATAATTAATTACATCGAAGATACATTGTCAGGTTTGAACTAAATGAGTCCCGTGTGTATCTACAGGACAGTGGTAAAATTATTGTTTTATGAAATTTTAATTTTTTAATTTTAAATTATTTTAATGAATTGATGTCAAAAATATTTTTTTTATAAATATATTATTTTGATATATTTTTAAATAATAAATATTTTAAAAAATAACTTCTACTACTATTTCAAACACCTTTTTAATTTTTCATTGATACGATTTTATTGGAGAAATTACAAGTAGAATCTTGTTTTTAATTTTTAATTTTTTTAAAAAAATATTATTACACCTTCTCAATTAAAAAAAAGGTATTGAATTATGGTTTCTTTTTCCTTGCAAAAAGTTTATGATTTCTTTTTCAAAATTAAAATTAACAAATTAATTCTTCCAAATCCTTTTTTTCCCCTGCATATCGTTCATAAAAATTTGAATATTTCTTCTTTCTTTCAAAAAAGGGGTTAATTTGTCTACAAATTGAAGATGCAGGTGCGAGAATTACTGGCACGGAACATTTGAGGAAATCCAGTGGCGGAAATGTCATCGTCTAGGCTATATATAAGATCATTTAATCTCTCCACTTGCTACCAAACTTACTCTCCTGTGTTCTTATTTTGGATGAATTCTTATAATCTTCTTCATTGACGTCGTTGTACAGGTTCTAAGCACATTTCACGAGAACAGGTCTAGTTAATCCATTTTTCGTGATAATTAATATTCATGATAACCCCCTGTTCTTGATGAATTAATTAGAGATAATCAATCGCAATTATAGCTTCTTGATTTGGCTGCAAGGAGTTCAAACATGAATTTAATTATTACGTGTTGAGTTCGAGTCAGAACGTGTATTTCTTGTAAAAGTCTGAAACAGCTGGAATTTTACTTCCTCATTAAACCTATAAAATACACTTTCTAAAAAATAAGGTTTTCTCAAATCCAAAAAAAAAGTATTCAATTAATAATTTTTATTTATTTATTACTATACATATACCTAAAACCTCAAATAACTATTATATTAATAATCATATAACTCAAATTTAAAACCATATCCTAAACATTTTACATTTTAAAAATGTACTATCACGTAACGTAGATATATAATTAGTTTTACAAATGATTTGTGGAATATTTTTAATTATTAGAATGCTGAGTGAAACATCCCATCAACTGATCTCTCGGGATGGAAAAGACATTATGCTAATTAATTATACAATAAGATATGGGTCCTTCAAAGGAATATATATATATTTCAATATTCCAGAGAATATATATATTCATTTTAAAGACGCTTGAAATTCAAGCTGGCTAGCATGCCCCTAAAGGCTAAAACTAAGCCGCCCACTTTCCCACTGGATTAGAGGCTTCAAGCACAATGAACTACAAGTTAAGCCATTACTTTGCTTGCTTCTATTGTAAAGGTATAGCTAACAGTAGTAGTGGAGCAATGTGTTGGTCCGTAACGTTAGGAATCTCCAATTCTAAATGAAATTTCATCCTCTTCACGTAAGGATTTAATTAAAGGTGCCAAAATAAAAAATAAAAACAGTTTCTAGTCAGAATTAATTATTTTAGTTTTACCAAATCGTGTAGATGTGACCAGTTACTTACATGTGTAGCGTATAATTATATGGCTTCCAAAAAGAAAAGAAAAGAAAAAAACAACATTTGAGATCTTTTTCTCTTCTCTTCATGGATATATATGCACTTGAAAAACAAAAAAAAAAACTCTTCGTCGATACATACCATTACGAGTCTGAGTGTGGGATCTTTTTGGTGGAGGGGAATCTTCCTTTGATTGTCAGAGACGGAAGCATTTATTCCCTTTTATTAGATTTCGGAAAATGGAATTCTTTTTTTTTTATGATTTTCAAAAATAAAATCTATACATTATAAAACAAATAAATATAAAAATAACATTTAATGAATGGATGAGAATTAAAATATTTAAAAAGAAATCTGTACGTATATTTTAGAAAATAGTAAATAAACCCAGTGAAACCCTAATCAAGTAAATCTCTTGCCGATTTCTATATCCAACTTGGATCAAATCAGGTTATATTTTATCCGATTCATAATGAAATTAAGCTACATTTACTTTTACGTTTTAAAATTATTTAAAAAAATTAAAATTTTTTATTTACTTTAAATTAATATTTTTTTGATATTTTTATATCATTTTGAGACATTAATATTAAAAATAATTTTTTAAAAAATAAAAAAAATATTTTATTATATTTCCAAATAAAATATACTTTAAAAAATATAATGTATATTTATTTTCACGTCCTCATAAATAGTAGCACCTAGCACCGGAAAGCTGGTTCCACCTTATCTGGTGCTTAACTACATTTATCCCCTAATTTCAGTGCTTATACATGCTGCATTGTCAGAGCTCGTTTGATATCGGAACTAATGAAAACTCCGGCACAGAAAGCAAATCTATTGCCATTGCAAAAACCGTCCCCAGTACTGATCATATAAAGCTTAATTAACCACCACGTATAAAAAGGATTTTGCGTGCTAATCTGTTGATCTAATTAAGAGCTTAATTAAAAGGTTAATGAAACTAACGACGTGGCTTAATTAACTACGTACTTTCAGAAAGAAACAAGAGATTAACGAGGCATTCTTCAATTGGTGTGTGTCTTGCCCGATGGGGTCTACGTACGTTGTTTCATGCATGTTGTGGAGGTGTAGTTTCTAATCCTTATCAAGTTACCAATGACTAGAAAAAGTGATAGGAACTGATCAGATGCAGATAGAGGCATGCATGAGCACACGTAAGTCAAACCTCTGAGCTAGTGCAGATACAATTACATCCCTCTTTCTGAGTGACAAATGCACATGGATGAGGTCTCCTGGACGTATGTTTCTAGACTAAGACTACACCGGATATTATTCGTAAACTGGAGTTCTAGAAATCTTGATAAAGCTAATTTATTAAATTTTCAATAAACTATATTGGGTCTGCAGTGCTTTAGTTCTGACTCAATTAGAGATCAAGTTTAGTCGTCCTTTAAATCAATATACATGAATACGAAAAACACACAGAGGGAGAGCGCCGGAAAACCCTTTTTTCTAATCAAATTAAGAATAATTAGATAACTATAATTATGACAAGAAAAGGAAAACATTTCTGATGAATGAGTTCGATAAAAGCCTCGATCGGACCGAGATAGAGACTGTCTTAATCATATAAAGCATCATTAAAACCTTTTAGCAGCTGGCAAATTAATACATAAATTAAAGCATGTCTTTGTGTTCTAAAACCATCTTGGCAAATGGCAATTATAATCTTCTCGGTTCAGAATAAGCTAAAAAGTGGATCGTCCTCCGAAACAGGAGAAATGATGACGAGTGACCACCCATGCACAAAGTAATGTCTAGCTAGTAAGATCGATCTGGGTTTATATATGCAGATCAGCATGGCTCTAACTCCCCACCACCAAAAAAAAAGAAAAAAAAAAGAGAGGTAAAGAACAGCACGTATTGTGGTCATCATGATTGCGCAATAGGGCCTCAATTCTTTGTTAAAAAAAAAAAAAGAGGCCTCCATTCTCATACCTTAATCCGAAAAAAGCTTCACATGGTAGAAGAATAACACTACAAAAAGATGTACTCTTCTTTTGGTGATAACAAAAGGTTTTCTACTCTCTCCTATCTGACAACACAGGTACGTACATCCACCGCAAAACATAAAGATTCTCGCCCTCTATATATCTCTATGAATTTAATTTCTATTTGGAGAGGGCACGACCAAAGTAATTTGGCAAATGTATTTCAATTTAGTGTAGATTGCTACAGTCAAGAGAGAGGGAGAGAGAATATTTTGACAAAGGTTGTAGGGCTGCACATTGGGATGGGTACTTTATTTTATAATTATTTTTTTCTTGGTATATATTATTATACATTTTCTTTGATGCAAAGTTAACTAGTCTCCTTTGCTTTCTACTAGTATGTGTGTGAGAGAGAAACAAATCCCAACCTCTCTTCTTCTTAAAAAACGCACCCTATTCTTCCATATTTGCATCGCATTTGTTCTTGAATCTCTTTGTATTCCCAGGGTCTCTTAGAGAGAGAGAGAGAGAGAGAGAGAGAGAGAAGGAGAGAATGTTCCATACCAAGAAACCCTCAACTATGAATTCCCATGATAGACCCATGTGTGTTCAAGACTCTGGTCTTGTCCTCACCACAGACCCTAAGCCCCGTCTCCGCTGGACTGTTGAGCTCCATGAACGCTTTGTGGATGCTGTTGCTCAGCTTGGAGGCCCTGACAGTACTTGATCTATCTTTTACTCTTAAGCAGTCGATCATTAGTTATTCCTGTTTGTTTATTTGTGTTGATCATTTTCTAGCTTCAATCTCTCTAATACGTACGTGTTCTATTGCCTTCTCTCTCGCCCCTTTTGTCTACTCTTCATCAAAAAATTTGCAGAGGCCACTCCAAAAACCATCATGAGAGTCATGGGTGTGAAGGGTCTTACCCTTTACCACCTCAAAAGCCATCTTCAGGTTCGAATAGGACATTCTTTCATGCCTCTTTCGCTTTTGTATTGACACCTTTGCGCCATTTTCGATGTAGCGCGTTGGCTTGATTTCATTCTTTCTTTTCCTTTTATCTTTAATTTTCCTTTCTTTAATGTTTCTTTTCTTTTAATTTAGAAATTCAGACTTGGAAAGCAACTACACAAAGAATTCAATGATCATTCAATCAAGGATGGTAAGAGAGCTAGCTATGCCATCCATCTATCTATCTATCTAGGGTTTTTGTTTTTATTTTTATTCTCTCGGTTGTTAAAGGTGGCAAGGAAAGATAGACTCGGATCCGAGTCCTTCCTTTTGCTTTACGCAGAGTGAGTAACATTAATCTAAATGACGCCAACCTGTTCCATTTCTTCCCTTTGTTTCACAATATTTTGAGTGTTATACAAGCACAATATAATGGGATCAAAATGATCAGATTGATTTTGTTCATAATTTTCCATGGCATGCATGCAGCTTCGGCGTTGGATCTTCAACGAAGCGCAGCATCTTCATCCGGCATGATTAGCCGCAGTATGAATGAGTAAGTATTACATGCAAAAAAACGAAACAATTACGAATTTCAGCTAGCTGAGGGCTAGCAATTGTCCCCTTTTTTCTAAAGATATATAATAATAACAATATAAACAAAGTCGCTTAAGTGTCTTGTTTTCATTTTTGTGGAATGTGTTTGTGAAACTGTATATAACGTACAGAAACTCACACATGATTTATGCGATTAGGATGCAAATGGAGGTGCAGAGAAGACTGCACGAACAATTAGAGGTAAGCACAGATCAATTGCTCCTCAACTTCACCTCCACCCCACCATCCTTTTTTTTCATTTCATTAATGAAGACTGTCTATATGGACTTAATTTTATGCACATAAATTAATGCCAGGTTCAAAGACACCTTCAATTAAGGACTGAAGCTCAAGGAAAATATATACAAAGTTTGTTGGAGAAAGCTTGCCAAACCCTAGCAGGCGATCAAGACTTGGCTTCTGGAAGCTACAAGGGAATTGGGAATGAAGGAGTTCCTGATATGGGTGCAATGAAAGACTTTGGTCCGCTTAATTTTCCACCATTTCAAGACCTTAACATTTATGGGAGTGGCCAGCTTGACCTTCTACACAATATGGATAGGCCATCACTTGATGGTTTCATGTCCAACAATCATGACGACATTTGTTTGGGAAAGAAGAGGACTAATCCTTATGCTGGTAGTGGCAAGAGCCCTTTGATTTGGTCAGACGATCTGCGTTTGCAAGATTTGGGATCGGGACTGTCATGTCTTGGACCTCAAGATGATCCTTTGAAAGGTGACCAGATCCAGATTGCACCACCATTAATGGATAGTGGCACTGATCTGGATTCGTTATCTGGTTTATATGAAACAAAGCCAGTAAATCAAGGTGATGCACTGGATGAAAAGAAATTGGAAGCATCAGCAAAGACTGAAAGGCCATCACCAAGAAGAGCACCACTTGCAGCAGACAGGATGAGCCCTATGATCAATACCGGTGCCATGCCACAAGGCAGAAACTCACCATTTGGTTGAAGCTGACTTATGAATTATGTAGATGTAAGTGACATGATATTAATTATTAAGCTCTTATAAGTATGAGATGTAGGGTTTTTGGACTGGAAATTAAGTTACTAGCAATTTATTAAATTAGGGTTTCTACTCTGAGCTAACAGTACAATGCCATGTGTGGAAAACAATCCAGTCAAATTGTGATGAATTGACAAAGTACATTAAAATTGTACTTGTTTTGGCACTTGGTTTCAATTCTTAATTTTATCCCTCACGCGTCTTATATTTCATGATGGTTTGGAATGTGGTAGCATGCATATTCACACTTGATTTGTTCTATATATATTTCTTGAAACATCCTATTTTTATTATCATTTTGTTCAATATATTCCTTCACAACTCCTATTATTATTATCATTATTGTTATTTTTGGTAATTAATTAAATCGCTTATATATCCCATGCGTTAATTTGGTGTCAATGCAACAAGGAGTTTTCCATCTATCTTCTTGATCATCTTCTTCATCTTCATCTTTATATTCTCCTTCCTCCTCTTATCTCCCTTTTCGAAATCGGTAACTAAATATTTACCAGAACCCTTCTAGTTAATTTGTGCATAGAATGATGGAAAATGCAAGACCTACGGATTCTTGCTATCACCTTGCTCCTGTTCTTTTCCCTTGCATTAAATCAAATTCATGTGTGCTTAGCTAACTGCGTCCATTCAAAAGCATCGGGGTATCATCAAACTATGCGACGTGGGAACGACCGAGATAAGTCGAGATCTATAACTTGCATTAATTAGAAAGTCTATGTTCAAATCCTGAAAAGGGTATGATGAAAATTTAAGGATGAAAGAAAAGTTGTGTCATTGTGTAATCGAGGACTCGTTAATTAGATCTTCCTTATGTTAATGCCACTGGCTATGTTAATGGTCCTCAAGGAAGAAAAGGATCTAGTGACTTTAATGTCGAAATGGGAAAGCCCGGGCCGGCTCAAATATAGGCATGGACTGTAGATCGACAATTTGGGTGGAGAAAACAACGGAAAAACAAATGTTATAGAGAAATATAAAATCATTTATTAAGTATAAATCTCATCTTCCTTATTTTCTTAATTGAAATAATAAGATTCAACACAATATACATATATAGCTATAGATCTGTATGCACAGTTTTGGATTAAACAAGATTTTACCTGTTAAGAGCATTGTAAAATTATCCATTGGACTTCACTAGCAACTTAAACTCGGAGATAAAAACGTTCTTTGACAAAGAAAAAAGAAAACTAAAATTATTCCTAAATTTTGAATAAAAAGCACATGTCATATGATTTTATGTAAAACTAAAACCAATTGAGTGTGTGTGTGTGTGTGTGTGTGTGTGTGTGTGTAGCATGGATCACATTTTCTTTTCTTTTTCATATCCTTTTATATATATAAAAGGATAAGTGTTTACCTTAGATTTCGTTCTGATGGGGGCTTTTATTCGAAGCTTGTACTTGTACAATGTCATGTTAGTTCCGTGTGGGTCAATGGACGTCATGCCATGTTACTTTTTTTTCTTTTTTGATAAGCAAAAGGTTACGAAGGACAAAGAAATAGAGTTTTGTCTGCAGGTGTATATAGGGGAGCAACGAACCACAGAAGACATCCCAGACCTATCGAAAAAACATTAATTGATATACAAAGGGAAATCCAATTCAAGATCAAACGATAACAAGCAGAGAGGTCTACACTAGTATTGGAACTTGAATTTGCAGCAAACACATAATTATCGCCATCATCAGAAATCTCAAGTAAATTCCATTTGAAAATCCACTAGCCTGTGAGCTAGCTAGCTTTCAATCAATCTGTCACCCTCGAGCAACAATAAATCCAACCACTAACAGTCTAACATATTCCATCCCCATGCCTATTACTAGTACAGATTTCTTTTTCTAACCGCTGCTTTCTAAATTAGTTGCTCTCAGTGACGTAGTCCTATCATTGCAGACAAAGCCATATTGGGGAAGTGAACATAAGAAGAACAAAGAACCTCTATGTGCTTCGGGAATCGCACATACAACAGTAAGATAAGGGAAAAAACGGTTTCTAAGAACCCATTTGTTCCGAGTGAAGGGATATTATATATATATATATATATAGATATAGATATAGATATATTCTTTTTACCTTGAATGAGGAATAATTTTCCTTTAAGAGAAGCCGACAGGGAGTATCTATCTTTCATGCATGTCCCTTTTCTTCTTTACTACTATGTGTTTCAGGGTATCAAAATTAAGGAAGAGGACAAATGACTGTAGGGCACGCCTCCCATTATATTTGAATGCATTGTATCAGCATGACTTGATGAAACACATAAGATAAATCTTAACTAAGATTTTGCCTCACCTGATATCATAGTTTTCTTAGAGCCATCGCATGGTTTATATTTATAATAAAAGCAATTTTTAGCTGGTTTTATGGTCTCTGCTTTTGATTGATAAAATGTTCTTTATCATCTCTGAACCAGAAACTCGAATTTTCATCCCATTTCGATAATATCTGCCTGTATTCTTACACACGCGTATATATGTAGGCAGACTATCAGTAACCTACATATAGTAACCAAACAAAATATATATCACTAGCTAGAATATTGGTGATGTAGCTAAGATGAGAAACATGCAGAGGTTTCTTTCTCTTTGTTGATGGGAAAAAAAGATGGTGGTACCACTACCTTTATTGGTCGCAGAGAAAAAAATTTGGCCACTGCAAGTTGTCAAGAAAGCTCAGTCTCTCCACACAGACACAAAGAGAAAGAAGAAAAGCTAATAAAGCCTAAAGGAGAGGAGGAATGCAACACACTTTCATGAGTGCACATATCGAGGAAGCTTCTACCTTTATGCGCACAAAGTTAAGGGTCTTCCTTGCCTCAAAATCTACAGCATGAGTACGTTTTATAATAGATTTACTTTAATTTACATGCATAATGTGAGTATTATGATCCGTGGTATATATGATTATAACAAATTATGAAGGCACCAAAAAAATATAATATAACAGGGTGATTGAGGACGTTCAAAGTAATTAAATCATTGATTTGCATCCTAATCAAGGCACCTTGGATTCTGTTTAACTTCCTATTTGATACGTTCGGGTTCTAGCTTTGAATGTTTGCTAACAAAGTGCTGCCTAGAAGCTTTTTTTTGTCCCCTGTCTCTCATGCTTTTAGGCACAGGATCGAGCTAGCTGTGGATAACAATACGGCTGGATAGGTAGAGTTTATGCTAAGGATTTTGACTGGCATGCACTGTTTACTGTGTTGATCGAATAATGCACTCCGTGTAAATTTTTTAGAGCTAAATTTCAGTAACCATTCCCGAAATAATGTAAACCACACTCGTTACCTTGTTTACAAAAATTTCCCTCATTATCTAATTCTCTTGGTACAATCAAATTATCATGATCAGCGTAGTTTATACTCTGTTTTTGTTTTTTGTTTTTTACAAAAATGACCATATATATCAGCATATCATTTGAACTATGTACAGAGATCGTCTCTAATAGTGTACTCTCTCCGTCTCATGCATATTTATTAATTTTTATCAATTTCTAAAGGTTAATATAAATTAATTTTGATCAAATTTTTTTATTAACTATATTGAAAATTTTAAATTAGTTTTTAGAAATATTGAAGTTTATATTTTATAACTATTTAAAAAAATAATATAAAAAGGAAAAATTACTAAGAGATATATTATATTAAACTTTGAAAAGTCAAGAGGCGAGAAAAACTGGGATGGTATATTCCAAAATAAAAGATATATAAACAAAAAGTTATTAAGTGTTTGGGATAATAGTTAATTAATATATTTATGTGTTTCAACGTCTTCTTTTTAATTTAAAAAACTCTAGGCTTACAATAAAATTTTTGAGTACATGCAAAAACAGTCATAATTGAAGGGATTAAAAGACCCTTCAATGACAAAGTTAATATTTTTATGAGAGAGATATTAAATGACTTAAAAGAGCATTAAATTTCAAAAACAAATATGTTTGTTCTTGAGTTTTAGGTTTATTAATGCTCTAAATTTAAGTATTTTTATCTTAAGAGATAAAAAGTTGTGAACCTTTTACCTGGATGGTTTATGAGGTATTTATACCTTCTGAACCTTGTCGTTTTCATAAAAAAAAGAGCTGGAAAGACCTCTACTTTCGGCGATATTAATAAGATGCAAATATCTCTTATAGATCATTAATGAAATAGTAAGTATGGTAGGTCCGTTAAGAGACCTTATATACACTTATAAGCATAGAAAAATCATTGTCTTTGTATAAACAATTATTTTAGATGGAAAGGCATTGCAATTTATTATGTCTTTAACACTTATATTATAAAGGATTGTTTAAGATTAACATAAAGCCTTAGAATTTGATAATGTCTAAGTTTTTTTTATGTCTGACATGTTTGGCTAACTATCAAACCCAAGTATCTTGAGTCTGGCATAGTTACCAGACCCATGTTATGTTGGACTTCGTTGACTGTTAAGTTTAAGCATCTTGTATCTGACATGCTTGCTTGGTTCATATTAACTTGGACTTGATTGATTGTCAAGACTAAGTATCCAAAGTCCGACATGGTTGTCGGACTCATATTATGTTGGACTTAACTGATTAACAAGTTCAAGTATCCTGGGTTTAACACGTTTGTCAAACCTATTTAATTTTTTAAAAAAATATTTATAAAAATCTTAACGAAAAATTATCTTATTAGATAGATGGAAAGAGTAGTTTTCTTTAGAAACTAAACGAAATAGAATTTAAATGTCAATGGACCGTGATACGGGGCCAATATATATTGCCATAGAGAACTTAAAAACAAGGATGGTCTGTCTGATTTGAGAAATAAAAGGAATTGCCATCAGTATAAGTACTGTAAGTTTAATTATAAGATAATCAAGAATGATAGCTAATTGTTTTGTTTTTTAGCTAACTGTTTCAAAGAAATTGACAATAATATGAAAATTTCTATATATAAAAACTAATAGATATTCAATACTATATCAAATCGATTATATATTTACTTGGTGTGGGAACATAGGTTAATTTTCAAATACTTTTGAAGATATGAAGCCAAATCCTTATCATTAGCAAAGAACAATAGTAGGAATAAGCATGTATCAAAATAATACTTGAGACACTCTTCGGCAGGTAACACTTGAGATTTTCAAGAATATATCTATCAAAAAGTCACGCCATGGAATTAATATCATAGAAAAGATGGATTCATGAGGATGATATAGCGAGAAAGGGTTTTTTTCCTCATGAGGTAACTCAAGACTCGTCGAGCCCTGGTGTGGAATGAAAAAACCACGAGGAGCCATGTGCACTTGAATGTGTGCATACACATACACTCATACGCTTGCTTGATTCAAATATGGATTTCTGATTAATAATAAAAAGTAATTATTTGCCTTGACAAAAAAGAAGAGGGCGTTATGGACGTAACAGAAGTTCAATGTGCTCGGCCCAAACTCTGAGGCGTTCTAAGCTCATCGATTCATCTATGGGCCTTACTACACTTTATAATGGGCTTCAAGGTGCTGTTTTTTCGGTAAACGAGCTACAGCCCACATCTTTTGAACTCCTGAGGCCATCAGCTTTTGCTATAGCTTACGACAACCATGATTTTATGAAGGTGAAACTAATATTGAGCTTACATGGGATTTCCTTCCATATCTCACATCGCCGTGATCATGTCCTGTTTCTGATAGAAATATCTTTGCGCTGCTTCTTCTAGCAGCTTTGATCTGTAGGCTTGCAACGCCCATGTCCTTAGTCCCAAGCTTCTCTCGTCCTATAGTCATGCATGGAGGTGCTGTGAATATACGAAACTCTCCATGTTGAGCTTCTCTGAGTCCTCAATTAAGCTCCCCCCAGTCCAATCTTTATCCCCATCAAAGCAAGACCCAGTTTTTTTTCCTTGAGGGAGAGTTTTTGTAGATAAATTTGTTTTTCAAAGTGTTTTTTAAATTATTTTTTATTTAAAAATATATCAAATTCATGTAGATGATTTTAAGGTGTTGATGTAATAAATAAATAGATAAATTATTACCAAATACACCCTAAATTGATAGCTTGAAACAAGATAGATCAAATACTCGCAAGTGTGTAACATTCATGAGTGCTAACTCAGCATAGATCTTGGAAATTTATAAACAAACATGAATACAATCTTTCACCTAGCTATTTCTAGATTAATTGACGCGTAAGAATATTCAATAACTTTTCAATATATTATTCCATCCCAAGCTAGAACTGGTTATTTTTTTCTTCATGACTTGGAAAGCAGCTACATACTACACTTGAAGATTAAATACACCACAAAGTACCCACCGAAACTATCAAAAACATAGTTAACGTCAGTTAATCACGGGGAAGCGTCAAAGATATCAGCGGGAGGGATGAAATAGTCCATGGAGAGCCCAGGCACATTGAACACAACATCATCAATCCTCCACACTTCTTCCATTCTAGTCCTACTATGCTGAACAGACAACTCCTCGAATCGAAAAACTGTAGCGATTGACCTTCCTTGATGAGCAATTAGCACGCCATCTACATCTCTGTAGTCCCCGATACTGCTTCCTATGGTAGTCTCCCAGTAGATAGTTTCGTTTTCTGGGGTTTGTACTCTGGTTAGATGGGAGTCCTCCAGGTATATTAAGAGACCACTTTTTTGGCAAAAATAGCCATAGAGTACATGCCTGAGCACTTCAGCTGGTCCTTCACTTCTTTCAATTACAGCTTCTCTGTCTGCAGCTACTTTTAAAACGAAGCAATCATCCTCGCCAATTCGTTTCTCACCTAGGCACTGTGCTTTAGCGAATAAGTTGGCTGTATTCTTTGGATCTAAGCCCTGGAATATCAATCACCACAAGACTAATAAATAAGTACATGTAGAAGAGGTCCAAGTTATACGCAATGTAGTGTTTGAATAGCACATAATTAGAAGCAAGGCAGGTGCCAATGGGCTTGAAGCTCAGCCGGCATCCATGCGTCCCTCTTCTAAAAGATCTCGGCTTTAAGCCCTTTTTTTATAATAATGGAAAAAAATGGAGACAAGGTACACGAAATCGAATGAAAGAATGAGAAATTAAATCATAAACTTCAAAGAATTCAATGAAATATTGGTCATTACTTTGAGTCTTTTTCTTCTTGTTTCAGAATGGAAGGCAGCAAATTCAAGTCTTGAACAATTAATTAGTAAAGAACGATGACGGGGGAGGTCCAAATATCTTTGGTACTTCCATACATGCTCTCCCTAAGCTTTTACATCCTGGCCTTGCTATTCCACTAACACATGAAAAATATGAAGCGTATATAGTAATATGCTTTTCATTCAAGGTGGACAAAGTTTCAACAATTGGGGCCAGTGATTCCTCTCATGTACTCACAGCAAGCGAGGAAACAAATACAAAATGGGGATGGCCACACTCCTAATTAAGAGCGTATGAAGCAGTTATATTCCTCATGGCTAATTCCGAGTCTTGTTTTCTTTCGTTCTTTCTTTTTCTTTGTGGGTAGGAAACATGGCTTCGGCACAAAAAGAAACTGCCAAGAAATGTTTCTCATACGGGCAAGAGCATTAATTAGTACTAGAGCTACATCTACCAAGGGAAGTAGCCCCTCAGGAGATATTAGTATTTTTAAGTCCACCAACATAGTTTCTAATTTTTAAAGTCCTGAAGCTCACCATAATTTCGAGAGAGAAAAGAGAAAAGGGAAACGACTGCCAAGGGAACAAGTAGTAAACGAACAAAGAAGAGGGGAAAAGCCAAGAAAAGCAAGGAGCTATATTGCAATAAATCTGGTGCTCTTCGCTAAAGCACAAAAAAAGGAAAAGTAAAAGAGCAAAGGGATGATTATAAGCTGCAATCCCAAGAAACTGTATCTGAACATGATCAAAGATGACGTCAAAAAGAAAATCACGTGCCATTCCTAACTCAGTGAATAACGTGAGTTTCAAAAAAAGCAGCTTGTCTGGTAAAGCATGAGACAGTACTCTCTGTAATCTGTATCATGCCGGATGCTAATACATACACGCTACCATTTCTCGGGATTGTGATTTTGGTCTTCTATCTCCATCCTTTTATGTTTGTTTTGTATGTAGATTTGAATAAACATAAAGATTTCATCATCTTCAACCAAAAGAAAAAAAAATCATCGGTTCAAAACATGGATTAGCTAATAGAAGTTTTGGATTTTAAACCCTGTTGCTTCTTTTTTTCCTCATACTCCTGCCAATTTTAGACTACTAAATTGTAGACTAATTCTTTTTTATAATTAGAATTACGGTGGTCTCAATGTTTAACTGGTCAATTCCAATCCAAATATTGAATTTGATGCACTGCATATAGACTGTAGTTAGTACCTGGATTATGCGACGTAGAGGGCGTTGGGGTCCTTTTGCAGCATGAGTACCAAGCCAAGGAGTATGCCGCCACACAGTCTTCCCATCGCTGCCTGCTATGACTTTATTTTCTCCAACCACCAATTCAAGAGACCACATCCCTGGCAACATTTGCCAAAGAACAAAGCACCCACTTTCACCACTTCTAGTCCCCAAGCTCTTCACATTCTTTCCTGATGAGATTTCCGTCTCACAACGGACCATCTTCACACTCCCTGCTGAGTACATGTTTTTCATGCATTTTTGTTGCTTTAAACACCCTGTTGATGCCAAGTATTGCTGTATGATATAATGCGCGGCAGAATTTTCCTGTGACAAAATAAAAGCTACATTAATTAGCAAATGGAGTTACAGGAAAGAAAAATAAATGAAAAATTTAGATAAGTAGACGTGCAAGAACTTACAATGGGTGTGTTTTTAATGTGAATGCGATGGATGGGGTCGTTTACTAGAGGGATTGGGGCTAGAGGGCAACCCAATACTCCAAGTAGAAGCCTCAAATCTTGTCTTTTGGCTGGAATGCTCCCATACAAGGAGACTGTAAAATTGTTTCCTGCAGAAAGACCCCTTTGCAATCGAAACCATTCACGAATTATTTCCCATGAACTTTCCTTTTTGTTACCTTCTTCTTGCATATCGGGGTCGGGACCTTCTAGCAGTGGAGTTAAGGTTTGCGTGCACCATCTTTGCTTCCATCTAGCTCTCGAGCCCATGAATGTATGGAAATTAGTGCTAATTAGCAAGTGAATACTGTTGAAGATGATGAGTGTTGGGGTTGGGAATCAGTATAAGTGAGCAGAAGTTATGTGTATAAAAACAATCGCCATGGCTGGGAGTTATAGCTAGGGATCAGAAGGGAGAGACAAAAAGGAACAGCTTATCTGTCCAGCGGCAGATGATGGTTTTATTATAATACAGGCTTGTGTGTTGGGATGTCTTTCGCTTTATTCTTCTCTTCTCTTTTGGAGTCCTCTTGTCGTTTTACTACTCTTAAGTATCCTCTCGAGCGACTCCATGCGAGGGGTCCCAGGAGGATTAGGCTATCTCTTCCTTTTTCTTGAAAAAATATTTAGGTCCTCTTTGTGGACCCTAGGACATACCCTACAATTTGGGCTCCTAATCACCCCGGTCTCAAGGGGTAATCTTCCTAGGAAAATGGTACCACACCACCATGTCAGGCTCGGTACACGAGACAGGACTGAAGTCTTGGCGATTGGTCCACGCAACATCGAAAACATTCATTATTCCATTCCATCCATTTATTTATCTGGGTGGATGCAGAAATTACTCAGACTTCGATAATCTTTTTAATAAAATAAAATTAAGAATCCCATTTTTTTAGAAGAGGGATATCTGTCTGATCCAAAATATACAGAGTCTCATAATGAATGAAAAACAGAATAAATAATAATTGTATTTATTGTGATAAAAACTAGTCCTCGTCACTTCATGGCGAGTCTGCCGTGAGATTCACTGGTAAAGGGTATCACTTCCGCGGTTCGTTGATGGTATTTTTTTGGTTTTTTTTAAATAGTTTTTAAAAAAATTAATTTTTAATTTTTTAAAACTATTTTAATATATTGATGTTAAAAATATTTTTTTAAAAATAAAAAAATATTACTTTAATATATTTTTAAATAAAAAATATTTTAAAAAATAATCATTAGCATATTTAAAAACATCCTAAAATTATTTGAGTAATTCGTATAACAAATATTTTCTGGTCAATAGATGCAGAACATAACTCTAAAGGGTAGTTCAACTAACCAAGTCTTGGATTTGCTCTCCAATGATCATGAGTTAGAGCTCCTTTTGGGGTTCAGATTGCTTATATGTTCATTAATTTCAGAACTCATGAAATTAGACGAGGTGTTCACAAGTTTACGTGAATATCTATATTAATAAAAAAAAAGATTACTGGATGAATAATCCTGGATACATAGCCTAACTTGTTAGATTTTAAATTTATTATTTAAAAATAATTAATTCGAGAGTGACAAATATTAGATTACAAAAGCCTTATTTAATCATTAATTTTTAGTTAGGATGCTAGTAAGCTTTTCAGAAAACCATGGCTATAAAAAGAAAAGATTATTGGAGTAATTCGTGGAAGAAATCTTCTCCGGTCAATAATATCTGTAGAACATGCATGGAGGAGTCACTGATAACTAGCAAGCATCTTCTTTAATCGTGACCATTTAAATATGCATTTCCCAGAGTGGTCCCCACGAGCACAAGATGCTGTCACCATGCGATGATTCTCCAAGTTCTAGACAGACCTGGTCAAACAGACATTAACCTAACAGAATTCCTTTCTTCCCTTCCTCTTTTTGACAATTAACATCAGACGATGTCCCTAACTATCACCAGCCAATTTCTTAAACCTTAAATCTCGGTGACCCGAGTTTTGTCAGTGAATAAAAAAAATCAACTACGTCTAGCTGCACACTTGCTCTTATGTTAGATGTTGATAGTAGAGTTTTTTTTTGTTCCTGAGTTTTGTTTTTAAAGTTTCTACTTTACGGTGACCCACGCGGAGGTGGGCCGGCCGTTAGGCCTCGACACAGGATTCGCTAGCGGAATATGGTGTAGAGTCGGCATCAATGGTGGAGCGGCGGATGGAGGGGGATGGGTTATCTTCCAAGCCAAGAGCTCTCTGCTTTGGTGGAAGGTTGAAACGTGACTTTCATTTGTTGGGAAGTACAAGTGGATATGCACGTGCTTACATAACATTAATTGCTAGTCTATCACATCTTTCTCTTGTATTTCAAATTCGACCCTATTTTCATTGTTAAATTATTTAAAAATATAATTGAAATTGTGTTTTTTAAAAAATTATTTCTTTATTTAAAATTTATTTTTTATTTTTTTATATTGTTTTGATATGTTAATATTAAAAATAATATTTTTAAATAAAATATTATTTTATTATATTTTCAAACAAAAAAAACTTTAAACCATAATTAATATCACACGTACTTGATCTCGAGATCAAGCATTCATCTAGTCCAATATGTGTATCTAGCTAGCTCTCAAACGTACTTGATCTAGAGATCTTAATTTTTAGGGCATAGTATCATGTCTACATGCTTAAACCATATGTTTTTATTTCTCGAAGTAGAGTAGATGGGCCCATTTTGAAAAACAAAAAAGAGCAATCAGCACTCGAAGTTACAATATGGGCCCATAAACGGGCCTGAGGCTCTATCTGAAGATGAAATCACACCACCACACCAGGCTCATTACACAAGTATGGAGTGAAGTCTCAGTGACTGGCCCACCGACTCTGGATTTGATTTATTTATATTTTCTCATTTAGAAGTTTTGATTTTTGAAAATCTCGTTGTTGTTTTTTTGGACAAATAAAAATATTTTAATATCAATTATTAATTACTCGACACTATAAATGTAATTTGCTTGGTTGTTTGAAAACAACCTTTTTTTCATTATTATTCCCTTTTCACAGAATTAAACCAGCTTTTTTGAATATTTTTTATATTATAAAAATATTCAACATCAACAACAATTCTATTTCCTTATTAATATAAAATATTGTTTTCCTATATCTGCGTAGAAGGAAAAATCAAATCCCTTTGCTCACACTTAATACTGAAACATGAGATGACATGCCCGCGCGTTGCTGCAAGCTTATAAAATAAATATACTTGATAGTATTATAATTGTGAACCAGCGCTAGATAAATAATAGAAATTAAAGGTATGATGGAGCAAATATTTCATGACAAAAAAAAAATTGTGTTGGTGATCAAAAACTTAGAGACTGAACAAAATGATTTGTAGCAATCTACATTGTTTTGTGAGCGAGCTGGAAAGATACAGTGTTTTTGCCACATGATTTAGCTTTTCAGTTAATAAAAAGAAAAAAATTACAAAGCTAAATTCTCTACCAGCTTAATATTAAAAAAAACCAACAAAGATAATTTTGAAAGGAAAAAAACCCATGAGAAAAAAATATTTTAGAAATTGATAATGTTTTGTGAGGAAAACTATAGCGCTTTTTCCAATAAAATAAAATAAAAAACCATTTAGAGAAATATTGTAGCAATCCACAGTGTTTTGTGAGAAAACTACAACGCTTTCCTCATATGATTTATCTTTATTGTAATTATAATTCTTAATCAACTCAATATTCAAAAAAAAATCGACAAAGATAATTTTAAAAAAAAATCATAGAAAAATCACATGGAAAAACACTGCAACAATTCACAGTGTTTGAAAGAAAAAAATTACAAACCTAAATTCTTAATCAGCTTAATATTATAAAAACAATTCGACAGAGATAATTTTAGAAAAAAAATAACAAAACAAACACCAAAAAAAGAAAAAAAAATCATGTTGGAAACACAGTCGCAATTCATAGTGTTTTGTGATGAAAGTTACAGTGTTTCCCCACATGATTTAGCTTTATTTGTAATGACTTGTAATTATAATTCACAAACAACTCAATATTAAAAAAAATTGAAAAAGATAATTTGAAAAAAATTATAACAAAAAAAAAACATGCGGGGAAACACTGTAGCAATATATAATGTTTTATGAGCAAAGCTACAATGCTTTCCCCACATGATTAAGCTTTATTACAAAGTTAAATTCTAACCAACTCAATATTAAAAAAAAATCGACAAAGATAATTTTGGAAAAAAAATCACAAAAAAAGAAAACACAAGAGAAACTGGGAAAAAACCATGTGAGGAAAAATTGTATCAATCCATAGTGTTTTGTGAGGAAAAACTTGTATTTACTTGTAATTGCAATTCTTAACCAACTTAACATTTAAAAAATAAAATTGACAAAGATAATTTTAGGGAAAAACATAACAAAAACAGGAAAAAAAACCAAGTGGAAAAAAACACTGTGGCAATCAACAGTAATTTTCAAGGAAAGTTACAGTGTTTTCCTCATATATTGTAACTATAATTTAAAAAAAATAAAAAATATAATTTTGGAGAAAATCATAAAAAAAACCATGCGAAGAAACACTATAGTAATCAACAATGTTTTAAAAGAAAAAAAATTACAAAACTAAATTCTTAATCAGCTCAATATTAAAAAAAATCAACAAATATAATTTTGAAAAATAAAAAAATAAAATAGAAAAACTATATGAAAAAATATCGCAGCAATCCATACTATTTTAAAGAAAAAAATTACAAAGCAAAAATTTTAACCAGGTCAATATTTAAAAAGTAAAATCAATAAAAATAATTTAAAAAAAAAAAAGAAAAAATAGGAAAGTTGAAAAAAAAATAATTTTGAAAAAAAAAGAAAAAAGTTAGCAAAAAAAAAAGGGGAAAGAATCACTGTGGATTACTGTTGTAATCCACAGTGATTTAGGTGTGGGGGGAACAGTGATTCCCCCCATACCATTTAGAGTATGTTAATAATTTTCTTTGACTTGATTAGTAGACTCAACGAACAAAAGCATTACTTGCCTAGCGAGACAACATAATTCATTAATTCGTATTAATTTACCAGTAATTTATCGTAATTCTTCATGTTAAGTTAGTTTGTAATTGTAATAGAAATTATTTTTTTAATTTTTTTAATTATATTAAAATAATATTTATTTATTTAAAATAAAATAAAATTTAAAAAAAATTTAATTACAAAAATAAATACTCCCTAAACACTTAATCACAGTAAATTAAAATGATTGTTGATCACACCAACAAAAAACAAAGTGACTTTTAATGGGACTTCAAAGAATCCAAAGTAAAATTCGAATTACTATTGGATACCAAATAACTATAAAATTATTATTAATTAAGCGGTTTCATGTTGACGGTCCATAATTAATGATTGTGTCCACACGTCTTAAATCGCCCAACTGAATGATGAAATATAAGATTCCGCATAAAAAATATATTTCCACGTTAAAAATACCTCCAAGACATGTGACACGTACTTGTTGTATACATGCTTGATGTTGATGATTGCAGTTTTAGTTAACAATTACCCACCAAAAATGGCTACCAGGTATATATAATATAGTCTATATAGTTAAAATACTATATATATAGTGTGTCTGTGTTGAAATTTAAAATTATTTTTAAAAAATCTCACCATAAATTATTGCAAAAACGAGGGATTTTATACAAATAGATAATTCATATATAAATAATAAATAATTACATTAAATAGAAAAGTTTTAAAGTTTACGTAATATTTCTTTTGGTGGGTAAAAAAATCCAAATATTTCGATGACTTGTATGTTGTTACAAACACCATTACCGATAAAATTACAACGGAGTTCAAACAAGTAAACCGTACAGTAACGTGACACTTATACAGACAGAATTTCAGGCCATCATACATCCAAGATAATATATGGATAAAATATATTCAGCACATGATGTTCGAATGTTTCGCGCGACGCTCATAGATCGATGCGGGGAACCAGAGAACACAAATTCACGATTCGGTTAGCACACATACCGACGATTCCGTTCGTTTCACATGTGAAGCGAGTAATAAGATTTATTCTAATCATATCTATTTTTAATTGATTTGTTGTTAATTATAAATATATTTAACTAGCAACAATTTTTCCTTACAAGCTATAACTCTTGGACGTGAGCCATACTTAATAGAGCTTTTTGTGAAGACACACGTGCAAAGTAAAGACTGTCAAAAAAAGATGCAGCGGTTAATTTGTCAACAAACCGAACTCGAAACTTTGTGGTATGTTCGTTCAACTATTTTTTTTTTATAATTATTATTTTTTAAAATTTAATAATTTTATTTTTTATTTTCATATAACATATAACAACCGGTTGAAAAAACCAATACACGTATCAATCTAGAAACAAATTTTAAAAAAGTACGATACCGTGTGTGTACATGCCAAACCGGTTCCCTGAATGCAACCCGTAAAATCAAAATAGTCAAGTCATTGAAGATTAACGTGCAAAGGTTATGTTAAAGTATAGAGTAGGTTGAACTTTGAAGTGCAAGCTTCTTTGTCCACAACAACACTTCATTTCATAGCTTTCTTGAGGAAAAGGGTTGAAAAACTGTTATTTTTGCCTATAAACTAATTATACAAAATCCATCCCTCGACACTCGACAATGGAATGCTTGAATTTAATACTATTTATCTGTCTGATTAAACAGTGGATGGGTTTCTTTCAAGCTTCTATACTTCACTCCATGCCCGTCGTTGTCAAATGTATTTCATCAATCGACTGCAAAACGCCATGAATTTTATATATTTAAAAAAGAGAGAAACGATGACTAAGAAAACCATAAAACAGCATTCTTGCTGGTGTTATTTGCTTGGAAAAATAACTAATCATGGCTACAAGAAAAGCTTTTTAGTCAGATAATTAGTGAAGCCATGTAATGAATAATCAATGCTTACTAAAGTTGCCAAGACAGCATATTTCTTCAGTCAATAAATTACTTGACACGATCAAGCTAGCTCTCTAAATGCCCTGAAGATAGAATATTTCTTAATTGAACGGTAGGGATCTCTCTCTCTCTCTCTCTCTCTCTCTCTCTCTCTCTCTCTCTCTCTCTCTCTCTCTTCATGAGACTATCTTTAGATGATGATAATGTAAAATACAGACTTACTTACCAGCAGAGATTAACTGGTAAGTTTCAAAGGTGTCGACACAATTAATCATGAATAACGTAATTTCGTCAAGCTTCTTGAAGGATAGCTAGGACCGAATGAGGAGCACATTTTTAGAGTCGTCCACAAACGGGCCAAGTATGTATTCATTTTTCTTTAAATTTCTTTTCATGGTGTTGATAGAAATAGTGATTTATTAAGAACGGTAAGAATTTTTGCACAAAACAATATCAAGATCATAGGTATTTTTATATATAAAAAAATCATAATTTATAATATATAGTCATCTTGATATTTTATATTTATGATAATCTAATTATAAAAATATGAATTTTATTTTATTAAAATTAAAAAAATAAAGAAAAAATTATACTTGTTAACTAAAAAAAATGAAATATTTCTACATTATTAGATTTATAATAAAAATAATTATTACACTAATAATGTTTTACACTACTAAAAAAATGCATGTTTATAAAAGAAAAGTACTGTATTATTTATAATTTTAATGTTTTTATTTGAAAAACTATGAAAGGCCTCTAAAATTTATTTTTCAAACTCGATCGGTACAGATTTAAAAAACTGTTTTCTAGATTTTCGAATGAAAAGATATTGTATTTGAATGTAGTATTTAATTAATTGATTTTCTTCTTCATTTCACTCCAAATCTTTTTCAAGAATTTAAAAAATATATATTTTTTTAACATCTAATATATAGTCATGCAAAGCAAATTATAAGAAAAGCTATCTTCTACTTGAAATAACATGTTAAGTCCATTTTCGGGATCACTCAACTGTTACGAAATGATGGAAGAGCAATGACCGAAGAGAAGGACACCACTGCACTCAATTAGACGTGGTGGTCATGAGTGCACCTCAAGTTTGAATTCCAGCACATTTCCGATATGTTTGCTTTTATAACTTGTAGGGTTTTTTGAATTCTTCTTCTTCTTCTTCTTCTTCATATATATATATATATATATATATATATATATATATATATATATATATATATGTTGTGTGATTAAGTCATATATAGAGAGATGTAAGGCATAATTATGAATAAATGGACTATGAGAATATTCAGCATCATAGAAACGTAATTAATATAAACTGAGCAATCAAGGACACCTCCTGCATGTTTTGCCTGATACTATTCTAATTAGAGAAATGCTTGGAAGTAATCATATATAAATACTACTCAGTTTGACAGAAACAATCGATCAACCTTCTGTTCCTCTCTCTCTCTCTCTCTTTTCAAGTGGGACCTGCGTGGTTAGAGCTGGGATTTTAGCAATGCAAATCAATATTATTTATTAACAAAATAGTATAACTATGAGCAAATCGAAAACACAACACAAACATATGCGCCACTTGATCAATCTCCCAATCAAGCAAATAAATCTCGCCTCCTCTCAAATTACTATATCTCGTTGCATGATTTGACACTTGGCTTGTATTTCTTGGAAAATCAAGCACTTGTCAGTCACCGTGTTTTCTTTCCCTTCACCATTATCGTGCCTAAGTAAACAAGTCCAGTGCTCTTGTATATACTAGCTAGTATCCAGACAAGGATATAAATTGAGACTTTCCAGTTGAGGGAGTGAAATTAATTAATTCCTCAACGTTTTATGCTGAGCTACCTAGGCTGCGGGAAGTATAGTGGATCGACAGAAGAAGGGAGTGGAGGATTGAGATGGGCCACAGGTGCTGCAACAAACAGAAAGTTAAGAGAGGGTTGTGGTCTCCTGAAGAAGATGAGAAGCTTGTCAAATATATCACCAGCCACGGTCATGGAAGCTGGAGTTCTGTCCCTAAATTTGCTGGTGTGTGTGTTGATACCCTTTTTTGCATGCATTTGAAATAAAAATCAAGCTATCTGATCTATTTTTGATATGCGCTATTGCTTTGTACTTGCAGGTTTAAAAAGGTGCGGTAAGAGTTGCCGTTTGAGATGGATAAACTACCTGAGACCGGAGCTCAAGAGGGGTTCCTTTTCTGCGGAAGAAGAGCAGATCATCATAGATGTCCACAGAATTTTAGGCAACAGGTGAGGATCATTCGAGTCTCAATAAAACTGTGTATAGAAAACTCAAAAACAAAACAAAATCAAAACACGTTTCTAATTAACCATGGGGACAATAGATCACTAGATGACATGAATAGAGTAGAATTACTTACCTTATGATCACTTTCACTGTAATTTCACTAAAAGTACTTAATTTATATGTATATATACTTGCAACAGATGGGCTCAGATAGCAAAACATCTTCCGGGAAGGACAGACAATGAGGTGAAGAATTTCTGGAATTCATGCATAAAGAAAAAACTCATGGCACAAGGCTTGGACCCAAAAACTCACAACTTGATCCCTTCTCATCAGAGAGCAGCTAATAAGATTGCATGCAATATATCACAATCTAACCAACAACCCTTTTCAATTATCACCCTGGATTCAAAGATGAAAGATTATTCCATGGAGATAAACCCTCCTATTCTAACACTACCTTCCCCTTATCCTTCTAATAGCAGTACTCAACCACCATTGCTACAGACCACAACCAGCTTGCCCTTGCCCACCTCTAGTTATCAAAACCCTAGTGTCATTTGGAATGAAAATACTCAAAATTCCCAGGATTCTTCCATTTTTCCTTGTTTATCATCCATTGAGAACACACTCATTTCCTCTTCATCTTCGTCTTCAGCGAACCCAACTGGGTTCGGTCTCTTGGATGAGAATTGCTTTTGGAGAACTAATATCATTGGTGAGCCCTTTGATGCAGCAAAAGTATTCGAAGTTATGCAATCACAGGATCAAGAAAACCAGCCAAACAAGATTTGTGACACACAAATCATGGATAATACTAAAGGTGTTCACGACAATATGGATGCTTCATTTGACACTACTAGTTACGATCTTGAGTTTGTCGACTCCACAATATTATTGCCTGGTTCAATGTGTCGTGATCTTAGCTCCATGGATGATCTTGCATGGAACTTTTAGGCCTCCACGTGCGTGTATGTAACTAGTGCTACATTGCCGGTTGGTTTTGCTCAGTTTCGGCATCCCAAAATATATATTTGAAGAAAAAAATGCTTCAATTTGTCGCTGCCAACTTGTTTTGAGCGTGAAATAATATTAGTGATATCAATTAAGAGCATTAATTGTTTAAATTTGAAAGTACCCATTGGATGCTGAGTTCATATGTAAAGATACATGTAAAAACTTTTATGGCAATCTTTTATATCGATGCTATATATATGCAAATGCATAGTTTAATTTGGCCAAGTCTAACATTTCTTGTTTTGGTGTTAGCTTGAGAATAACAATAATTTTTAATGAATTCGAGAAAGACCTGTTGAACATCTCACAGCTTATGTTTTTTATTTACAAAAAACATGTACAAATACTTTCTGAATTATCCATCATTTGGATGTAGATTTTTTAATTTGAATTGACATCTCTTTCTTAATTATGTTAAATTATTAATAGACCTCTTATTTTTTACAAAAATTTACATTATCATCTATGTAAATATGGTTATATATAAGACATCCAGTAAATATAATTTTATTGTGATTAAATTTAATGAAAAGGGATATATATCTTGAGAAATTAATATTATTCCCATATTTATTTTGCGGATGTAAAGTATAATGCTTTTCTTCACTGTAATAAAAACTCGCATGGTATTGTCAAGAAAAAGAAAATTGAATGATGAAGATGAATCCCATATATAGACAATCAGCATTAAATTTATTTTTATAGGGATTTTTAGGAGAGTAAGAATGGTTATTTTTTAAAAAAATATTATTTATTCAGAAATACATAGAATAATATTTTTTAAAAACATTATTTTTAATATTAATATTTTAAAATAATCAAATATATATATATATAAAATAATTTTTAAAAAAATCACCATTTAAAATGCAATTTGAAACCGTCTCGTAATCATTAGGTGCCTTTTTAGACTTTATTTTCGTAAAAAATAATAATTGTTTGAAGTCTATTCGCTGGACTGCTAATTAATTTGCGTCTGCTCAGTCCCCTGGCGATCACCCTAATTTATGGATTCTAACCATCCAGGCCGTGCAGGATAATTATTGCACCAGTTACCAACCGGGCCCACAAAATTACCACTGTCGGCAGGCCCATGTTTCCGTTTATATGATCCAGCCCATAAAACTCTCGTCTCTGCTTCCCGTTGGTTGAAGACTGGAGCTGTCGGCATGGTCATGAGACTCTACTTGCAGCCTCTGTGCTCGTCGATGCAAAAGTTTTGCTCTACTGACCTGGAGAAGCCCGTCCATTCGGCTATTCATCTGCTTATGTACATTTTCTTGATGTTACTTTTATAGAGCGAGAATCCGAATCAGGGACCTCTTACTTTTCTTCCTGCTGTCATGTGATAATTATCTCGAACCATTTTGTATACGATAATCTCTCTCTCTCTCTTATCAGACAAGCAAGAAACCCTCCAATTAAGTATGAACTTCTCGCACATCTGCTCTGAAAGCGAGAGCTTGAGATGCATTGCTTGGGTCTTCATTGGGCACTCTCTCTCTCTCTCTCTCTCTCGTGTGTGTGGGGTCATATATATGTCGTTGATATCCAAATTTACAAGGTTGAGGTGGGTTTGGATAGGCAACTCGTTTGGAAAACGCAGCTAAAACCTTTTGACAGATTTAAGGTGGTGATTGTATTTTATTTTTCTTACAGCTGCGCTCTCAATTGGAAGTTTTTCAATTCATATTCTTTTTTAGTTTTCAGTCCTTGTATCGGCATTTCTAACAATTGAACCCCTGCATGTATGTTAAATATTCATTTCAATTAAACAGGGTTAAACTTTTAGGTTGTTTGAGATAGTTTTGTACTGCCTAAAATAAATTTAATTAGTAAATAAATTGAATCTACATATTTATAAAAAGATAAAATTCAATTTAGATGAGTATTTTGAGAAATTTAATTTTAACATTAAATTTTCTCCTACTTTGAAATTGTAAATCAGAGGAATTCATCTCTGATTTATTTTTATAGTATTTTTAGAGATTAAATTTCACTTATAATTCAATTCTTAACCCTAAAAATAAAATTCAAACATAAAATTTTTATTAAAACTTTTGATATTCTTTCAAGATGAAAATGAGCACTGTAGATAACGGATAATTGTTTTATTACCCATTTGTCACCCCTGCGCGCACACGTCTTCTAAAATTGTCTGCTCGCATGCTTGTGTATGTACTCATTGTTGCATTTGCCTCACATTGAAGAGTTTTTATTCCCGCCTTTTTTTATGCTCGGATTTATCTTAAAAGAAATCATGCGTGCTAATGGAATTACAAGCACGCACGCTAGTTTAATCATTCGAGATCATATCAATCAAACTAAAAATATATATAAAACAGAGAGATTATTTTGTTCTTTGACGTACCTTGGCAGAAACGATTGATTTACTTTCAATTTGACCGAGAAGCTAGTATGAACAATCGTACGTATAAAAAAATAAACGGGAAGAAAATAACAGAAAGCAAATGATGGCGTGCTTGGACCCTGTCATTGTATAATGAATGATGTGCGTAATTAACCTTATCATAACGCAAAATAATCCTCACTTTTCTTTTCATATATTTTTGTTTCATGTTATGTAGCCCATCACAATATATCCTACGCCTGTAATATGAATTTCGGTGGTAATTAATACAACAACTGTAAGTAACATATCAAATGAGTGTTACTTTGTGTGGTTATCTTAGTTAGTGGCCCTAAATTAGTCTTGCATGGGGGAGTACAGTATCGGAGTTGTCTTGAGAGGAACATAGTTGTTCTAATGTTCCGTCCATGCAATCCTTGTACATCATGTATTCGTCGCTAATTTCAGGCTTGGATGGCTTCACACACTCGGCGATGTTAATCTGTGGGAAGTCTTCTAGTTCTAAAGAAGGGTACGGGAATTGATAGAGCAAGCTTGAGTAGGCTGGCATCTGCATATCCTGCATCCACAGCATGTTGTGTGATTAATAAAATCGTTGGAAACGAAAAAAAGGAATTCGGCGGGAAGGAGGAAAATCCAATCCTTTTGAGCATTGTTGTTGAATAAAACAGTCAACCTAGCAACATCTTTTGAATTAGAAAATTAACTCTAGTGGGGAAAACACATGCATCGGAAATAGCGATGCTTGAGGTTTCATATATATATATATATATATATATATATATATATATATATATGTATGTATAGTAGACTCAGAGAGAAAAATCAGGAAGAAAGATGTTCGAACTTTGAATTATGTTTGAGTCAGTCAAAAGAAGTTGTTGAAGATGGTGAAAAAGCCAATTGGAGTCAGTGTTTGAGGGATTTTCAGAAGGAAGCTTTAGGAAAAGATATGGAGTTCATTGCTTCCAACTTTTGCTGCTTTAACTTCGGATCAAAAGAAAGAAAAAACTCAAGGGGCTTGTTTTGTGGGCCATTTCCAACACATAGCGGCCCGAGGATTGTACTTTCATCGTGTGCGAGACACAACCACATGCTATTTTCCCTGGTGTGACCATGAAGCTTTAATAAAAGCAGAACATTGCAGGAAATGCAGTATTGGCAAAAGAGATAATCATATCATGATCAGAAAAGATGAGTTAATTATTGGTATGGCCCATACCAGCAGTGAACTAATGTTTTTCTATTATCTTTTTATGCATCTATATGCAATAATTATCAAATTACTAATTATTGCACCGACATCTACTAGCTAGTTCTAAGGAAATGAAACCATAGAAAGTCTATCAACATAAAGAAATTAAATTCATTTATGAAAGAAATTTGTTAATGTACCTGAATTAGACTCGACGAGAAATCCAGGCCCACTGAGTAAATGTTAGCTGAGCTATTGGCTTCATCCGAGGCAATTGGAGCTAGCAAATCATCGGCCGTTGCAGTTTCAATTGGAGTCCCTTGGGTGACGTCTGAGGAAGATGTTTCAGATGGGAATTTACAATAGTCATTGTTGAAATTTTCACCTTCAGCTTCTCTCCCTTTAGAAATTTCAATACGGCATTTGTCATCCCCCAATAATTGTTCTTCTGAGACCCACGCTGCAATATCCCTCTCTTCATCACCAACATTTTTCTCTTCTTTTGTTTTGGGAGTTTGTACTGTTTTCCTGAAAACACGGCATAATGCATAGGAATCCTGCGGTGAAAAAAGTAATCAAATTTGTTAAAGAGGTGTACAAAGACCTAAAAAAGCAAGATCACAAAGAGCAAAAAAAGAAACAAGAAACAAAACAGGGATAGTGTAAGTGCACCTAAAGTTTTGAAACAAAGACTCTTTCATCATCATGTTGATGATAAGGTAATCTTTATTAAAGAGACAGAACATTTAGTAGTGTAAGGGAAGGGAAGATCTAAAAAAGATAATGGTGTATAAAATCAAGTGCAATGATTAAATTCGATAAGATCTGATCGACATATGCGTTGCTTCTATCATAAAGAAGTATAATCAATGACGGTTTTCCTCACTTGACTGCATAAAGTCCTGGCTTTGAACTGTCACGTCTCCCTGCATAATGCATCTGGTCCTGGCTTTGAACTGTCACGTCTCCCTGCATAATGCATCTGAACGTGTTCCTATATCGTTTAATTTGAAGTGATAGACGCTACATGAATTACTAAAATCAATATCAATGAATCTCAATATTGCATGCATCCAGAACCGATCAAGTACTCCTTGCATCTACAAGATATACAAACAAAACATATATACCCCGAAAAACCTCTCAGTTTAATCCTGTCATTGTTACCTGCGTTTCCTTGTGAGGCCAATTGCTATCTTACATGCGCGTGTTCCTATTGCAAAGTTCATCAGCGTATGTCTTCTACGCAGAACTGGCAATCAAACACATTCTAGGTGACTTTTTGTAAACCCTAATACTCTAATAGTCTCTTAATACTAGTCTAAAAATATGAATGCCAGTGAACCTCGAAATGGGGCAGATCCAACTTCATCATGGTGAAATCAATGATCTTAATTCATTCACTTCTATATAATTTTGAAACTATGCAATAGGCTATATGTGTGCCCCTGCTTGATTAAACTACAACAGATTCACGATCAAATAAAAATTGTACACTGATTAAGCCGGTAGTGAGAGTACAATACCTTTAAAATTGACGATGCATTGCCACAAAATGAGTCGATCAAGCGATACTCATGCATTACCCAGTTGGTTCTGATTCCATGAGGAGCTCTACCTCTATAGTACACCAGTGTCTTCTTCATGCCAGCTGGCCGCTTCTGAGACTGCACTGGTCTATCTTTCCCTGTGGCTTTCCAGTAACCAGCCCTTGTTGCCCTGTTAGTTCTTGACCCATTAGGGTACTTCTTATCCCTGGGGCTATAAAAATACCACTCCATATCTTTGCTCGGTAAAAATGACTTGTCTGTTAAGCGAATTACCACATTCCACCCACACCACAAATAGTAAAAAAGAGTCAGAAAGAATATCAAGAGCATATATAAGAACATCGGTATATTACTGATGAATGGAAATTAATTAGATATATGTACCTGGCAAGTCCCACGGCTCGCATTTATAGAGATCAACCTCTGGGATAATTTCAAGCTCAATTGTGTGGCCGTTGATTTTCCGATCAAGATAGTACGCAACAAGCTCTTCATCGGTTGGATGGAACCTAAATCCCGGAGGGAGGCTCATGGGTGCCATCGCTGAGATGAAGAGATAATGTGCAGGAGGATTGGAGAGAGGGAGAGGGGATAGTGGCCCAATTGAGAACTTGCTAGATGGAGCGCAACAGGCTGCAAAGCCGGCCTGGACGACACTGAACTATATAGGCCACTGTTCTGTTACGATAGAGATGTTCACATTAAACTAGCCCTTCAACCTCTCCATGTATTACGCTGTTGCCATTCACTCAAGAAACCAAAAACATATTTAATTATTTTTTGTCCCTTCCTTCGTACACTTATCTTGAATATCTTTCACTTTATTTTAATATATGACTGATGATGCAAGTGCTTTCAAGAGTGTTTTTTAATTAAAAATATATTTAATTTATTTTTTATTATTAACATTAGTATTTAAAATCATAAAAAAAACATTTTTAAAATAAATTAAAGAACAAAAACAAACTCCCATCGATCGAGGAGGAATGCTATTGTGTGAGAGATTGTCTAGATTTGGTATTTGAATTGATTAATAAAATTGGGATTTTTTGTATATGCTACGATACAACAAGTCCTTCGGCTTTTGACGATTCCAAGTGTAAGATTTTGTATGAAAACCAGCAGGGGAGGATAAGAAGCTTCCCTGCTTTTGTGTGCCCGCAAACTAACAAAAATCAAAAGGATCCCTCGAGAGGCTGTGTGGGCCAACCATTCCGCCCACACCCATTAACACGCAATACCAGGTCTCCCCTTCTTATTATTCCAGAGAATTTTTTATTTTAAAAGTAATTTTTAATATTAAAATGATCTAAAAACACCGGATAAAAAAATAAAAAATAATAAACATTTTTAAAATGCAAAAAATAAACAGCTCTTAATTGATCGGTATAGTATGTTAATACTAGCGGGCGTATTTTGTAACCCCGCCCGTCTACTCTTGGCACGTTATCATGCGAAGTAAGGTGACTAGGCTGGATAAAAGAAAGGCCTAGCAATAAGCTTGTGGCGCAGAGATTGGAGGATCTGGATCATCATGAATTGGATGGTGATGATCATGTGCCATTTACAGAAAGCAACGTGATTAACAACGCATGTTCTCTGCTGCGGTGAGATGGTGTGGTTTTCGGTGAGTTTCCTCGATCGGCTGTTGATTTCTTTCACTTTTATATATTAATAGGAAAATGATTTCTCTAGTGTTAATTCTCAGTCTCCTGATCAGAGGTATAGCTCGAAATCATGAGAGATTCAGCCGTGCGACTTCTCCGAAGAAAAAAAACCCAGCCATGAACACAAATACATGCGTTATTCATGGTGTGGTTTCACCTTATGCCCGTGAATCAACGTACGTGAGAAGACAATAAATAAGTTTTAGGGGGTGTTTGGTAATACGATAATAATTATGCTTTAATTGGAAAGATGTACTTAACAGGGATTAGGTGCCATGAAACCCTAAGCATTGTAATCTTATATATATTTGAATTTCTATTTTTCAACATTTTAATGGAGTGAATAATTACAATCTTTCGTGACCGTTATGTCATTTATTAAAAGCAACCGTACGTGTGGAGGATCTGATTGTAAGAATCCTTTTACCACAGTGCCCATTAAAAATATGTTTAAACAATTCCAAATATGGGTGTGTATATATATATCTGCAAGAAACAGAATATATACACGAATTAAATGAAATTAGAGAGATTATAGTGACTAAATTGAAAATTAGTGGAAAGCCGCCCTGATTTACTGTAAAATCTCACAACAGGACAAGAGAATAAACCATTCTTACATACATTAATTAATTGCATCACGTGGTTAGTATTTAGATTTATTACAATCCAAGAAAAAATGGAAACAAGATTAGCGCGCTTCGAGGAATATATATGACACATGATTGTTATAGAATGTTCGGGTGTTATTAGCCGGAGTTTATTAGAGTTACAACATTTCATGACTAGTTTAAGATGGAGTTTGATATTATGATAGTAGATATTTTATTTTATATAGTTTATTTTTTATATAAATAAATCAAAACAATAAAAAATAACATGATTCATGCAAATAGGTGTTATATAAAAAATAAATTCACTTATTCGAGCCCTATAAATCTCAGGATTAATTGAAGGTTTTCATGGTCATTAGTTTTAGAGCCCGTGAAATTAGTCGAAACACTTATAGGCTGGCCAAATACTTATACTATTAATAATAAAAACACAAAGAGTGAATCCACACAAATAGACTAATCGTGCTTTCCTTTAAGCGCCATGGTGAATAACAATGGTTAATTTGGATCTTCAGGGTGGAGCAAACACGACTCAATCGGCGTGCTTTTTTTTTTTTTATCTACTTTTATGGGTCGAAAATATGTGTGCGTGCCTTCAATTTAACGTAAACAATCTAGGAGATTGATGGGCAATGCGATGGGTCCATGTGAAAGTTTTCTGGCATTCTTTTATTCCCAGATAGAAAGGAACACTTTTATCGTTCAACAGTTGATGACTTGAAGGGGGCCTGTAATCATCATCTGAACAAATCTACCTGACACTCCGTCACAGCCCACACTCGCTTTTTCTTTTTGTTATTTTTCCCTTTCTCTTTCTTCTCCGGCCATCCAAGCTACTTTTCCTTTACTGTTATGTACCCCCCTCCCTCCCCTTTGGTTTCCTTTCCTTAAAATATCATTTTCATGCGAGTAAAGACATCCTAGCAACTTTAATGATTACAAGCCTCAGATCTTTGACTGCTGTCTCTCTCAGGCCCTCGCCTTTTTCTCTCATGATATGGTTCTAATCATTACTGGCTCTCCCCCTTTGATGGAGATAAGGATGATCAAAATATATTGATCAGCAAGGGTTTTGCATGCATATATACTCTTGGCTCAGCGTTTGATCAGTGTTATTGTCAAGGCTAAAATCTACTTCTTAATTTGGCCATCATGACAGAAACGAAACATGATTGGTAAGAACATCATGGCATGTAACTAGCTAGCTAATTGACCAGAACAACCAGAGTGGAATAGAAAACATATATTTTTATCAATCCAAACGTACGGGAGTCACTATCACCTTTGTTACGAGTTCCTTTCATTAATTTGTTTGGATGGTCTTTCTGGTTTTTACGCCTCAAAAGTACTGAATATAAGTACTTGAATTAAACTGTGCGAGCCATAAGGGCTTCGAGAGTCTCTTGCCGAAAGATTCTTTTGCCATTTTTACTAGCCGTACTCCACAATATTCATCAATCACAAACAAATATATATGTGGTAGCTTCACTTGAAAATTAACCCTTATCAACTGTGTGAATGAATGATGCATGAAGGAGGAGCATTTGATCTGCATAAAAGAGATTCCGAACTCTTCTTTTTCACCAATAGGATTGCAAAACGGTAGCTAGCTAGCTAGACGCTCCTACATGTAAGAGAAAAGAAAAAAGCAACTTGATCCGTCAAGCAAGTAGTACCCACATTTTGATTCTCGTATACAGTACGTACTACTTACATAGCCTGCCATATACCACATGGGTTCGATTCATTCTTTATTAGAGTTATGTTTCTTTTGTTTGTTCTTTTCTTCCTTTCTAGAGAATGATAGTAGTGCTATTATGCTAAATGGACTCTAAAACCAACCTTTCACTGGATCTAGCTATGTGAAATAAAGCAAAGGAAAACACAGGGGCAGAGAGAGAGAGGATCGATGCCTGGGTGGTGAACTGATCATTTGTAACGGTGGAGGTAGTGGTAGATATCGATCCATAAAGAATAAAGAGAGAGAGATTCCAAAACGTCGGCGCGATATCTAGCTGCCATGCATTTTAGTTTGTGCATACAAAGACAAAATGTTCAGATTCTTCTTCCGTTTCACGTAATGCATTTGAGGCGTATAGCTTTATAGCTGCCAGTTGCTCCTGAGGGCACAAATGTCATATGGACAGTAATTTATAATTTTTGTGTACATCATAGTGGCCTCATCTATCCTTTTCTTCATCGTGAGTCGTGACCCTTTGCCAAACCTGAACCATCAATCTCACGTCACGTACGACTGGGGTTCAAAAGGGACATTTGCATTAGCTAGGGAGGTATTTTGACAGGGAATATATATGGCAAGCACTCTCGCTAGTGTATCTAACTTCTAGTCAATGTAAGAATCTCTGGTAATAATTAGAAGCTGCTCAAAATATGTATCCACTAATTCTTGGATTTTAGCTAGATATCCAACTTCCAGCCCAATACCCAAAAGAGTAGACGAATCCAGGAGGTTTGGAGAGCTTTGACTCAGGTCTGATACCGTGGTTGATTAATATATAACCTAGCCGACAGTGGGATTGATAGGAATGGTTATGCATGGGCATTGTTATTAATTGAGTGTGCTTTATGGAACATCCGGAAACGACGTGATCAGGGGAAGGCAGCACCGCAGCTGCGAACACCATATATAAAGCATAGCCATAGCTTGGCTGGTTACTCACAGAGGACAATTGACTTCGCGGATTGTAGTTCACATATATAAACCTACCTAATTAAGGAAGTTAAACTGGTGGGCTGGGAGTAATGTCCTCCAATAGAGTGGATGAAGTTAAACGAGGATGGGTGTAGTAAAGGTAATCCGGGTGTGGCAGGAGCAGGAGGTCTGATTAGAGATAGCCTCGGCTCTTGACTTAAGGGTTTTGCGATCAACGCTGGCTTGCGCACTTCTTTCAAAGCAGAACTGTGGGCAGTAGTTACTGGTCTAGAGCTGGCATGGTCAATGGGAGAGACGGATTCTGCATTGGTTGTTGCACTAATCTCAAAAGATTATGTGAAAGCAGATGCAAACTCTGCCTTAATCACCAAGGCAAGAGAATATATATCTAGAGAATGGGATGTTTGGATTCAACATGCGTACCGGGAAGCCAACAATGGATTCGGTCTCATATATATATTTCCCTTTTCTTTTCTTGAACAATATCCCAAACCTTTTATTCTCATCATTTTCCACCAATGTCTTTTATTTAAGCAGTTTTCAACACATGGGTTAGCCCAAAAGCGTTTTTACCTTCCAACAATCTTGGCCCTAAATTTGATGGCCATCCACAGTGCCCGACAATACCGAGAAAAGGTCTCGAGATACCATTGGCCCAAAATAAATTAGGCTTCATTCATGTTTGGGCCTCTCTATATTTGCGGCTAACTGCAAGGGCCAGCCAGCGCTAGATAGAATCGGCTGTTATTGTTAATCTTTGCTTCACCCTGTTCAGGTCGTTGAGGGAAGATCAAAGATGTCGATCCTGTGGGAGAAGAGCGAGGCATGGAGGTGGATAGTGAGGAAGACAAGAGACTCAAAGCCATTCTTCTTCGCATTCGCTACAGTATGTGGTGTCGTTCCAGGTGTGATTGGGTATTTCGTGATGCAGACCACCAACTCCCGCAACCCTGAGCTTGAAGCTCGCCTCCGCCAGAACGCCCGTCCCGATTCCCTTGTACGTTTTTTTTTTTAATATTAGTGTAAACCACATGTATTTTTTCCTTTGATCTAAAGATTTTTAGGAATTGCCTACCTTCTGTGATTGGAACTCTTTTAAATTTTTTTTTCTAGAATTTGATTCTGATGCCCAGACACATAATTGTAGTATTTATAAGCATATTAGTGACGAAAAATAGAGGAGAATCCACTGGAAATGCGTATACCGAAGGACGTGGAGTGTGTTCTTAGGTATTAAGAAAAGCATGATAACCTTTTTTTTGTAGACAACAAGAAGAACGGAAGGGTAAAGCTTCTCAGGGTACCTGCCTACTCCAATTAGCATAAAGTTGCGAAATAGTCATTGGATTGGGGAGGTAACTAATAGTTGACAGATGCCCAACCTTTCATCTTGGGAAATGGATTTCACAATAAATGAATGTTGAAACCAAGGGCACAAAAATCCCATTTCCTCCTCTGATATTCTATGGTAAATTCTTTAGCGCAGATCATCTTTTGGAAATCACAGGAATATAAGTGCATAGTAACTGTCATATATGCGTAGGTTTGTTCCTCTTTAATCTCTGTCTTGTGTTCTAGAGGTTTATTGCCCTGCAATCTTGGATCATGGTTAAACAATCTTAAACTTTTTCTTTGATTTAAGCTATGTTAGACTTATTCTTTTCAGATAAAAATCTGTGTGTTCGGACTTGATTTTAACTGGTTTCAGTATTGAACTAGCTCGTATAATGTTAATTAACGGGGGTTCAATTCTACAGTCAATGTTGAAAGCATTTTCCATTTTCGAATGGAAATGCATGTTGACAGATTTTTCTTGCTTGAATTTCTCGATCAGATGATGGGTAAAGTTAATCGAGAGAGACTGGCAGAATACCTCGGGGAGCTGCAGCGGAAAGAGGATACAAACGATCGCTATGTAGCTGCTTTAAGAGGGGAGACATTGACAAGAAACCCATATTTGAGAATTCAGCCAATACCCAAGCTGGATAATACCCAAGCTGACGAGCAGAAACTTGATAGCAAACAAAAGAAGTAGATTAGTTGATGGTTCTTGCTGATGGAGCACTTTCTATATTTGGTATGTTAATGTCATGGCTGGACAAGAAATGGAAAGCATTGTTTTTTTGTCTTACTACGCAAAAGTTTTTGGCCTGTGTTTTATTTGGAATATTTCTGGGTAAGTATGTTTTTCTTATACCTGCTGGAAATGACAACGAATTTCATATCATATTGTCTCTAATTTGCTTTGGATTTGCTTCTTCACTCCAAATGCTTCTCTGCAATTAGCAGTTTCTTGGTAGTTCATGGAGGATGATGGTGGTAGTGCCTGGGCTTGATTCCGGGCCTGGCATACGAGATTTGGAAGGAAGTGACATGTTTTATGCACGAGAACATCATTTTTAAGTTTTTTTTGGCGGATAACTTGTATTCAAGCAGCCAGGGTGCAGTAAATTGCATCGGAACAAAAGTAAACTGATTGATGGATTTCTCACATTGCTTCTACCTGTTCCTGTCAATTTTTTGGTTTGATGCTGGCAAGGATGCAGATTGAAACAGAAATTCATATAACCTATACTGAAAGCATTTGGGCGCATTCATAACTTAGGCTGAATTTTTCAAAGCCCCAGGGACCCCTTGAACTTGCGGTTGGTTAGTATGACTGGGCGCTATCCCAACCCCAGGATTAGACTTGAGGAGGTTAAAAGCAGTGCAGTGGTGGCTTTTGACTTGGCAGATCGCTTCCCAGATAACGCCGAACCATGATATTAATTGACGCTATATACTTAGTTCAATTAACAATTTATCCAGACATAATATATGCTAATCATTATTGCTGAGCAAAATTATTTCACATCTTAAATTCTAAATTAATCGGTAAACAGAAGTTCGAACAAGCATTCTACATCAATTTAAGAAACAGAAATCTGTGTCTGCCTTCACACTGGAACATACACTAACAGTCAAGAAGGCAAGGGCGCAACAGAGCCAAATATGTAAGGTTCAAAATACAATTTTCCTTCATCCTGTCGTTAAGAAAACAGCTTGATTCTGCTGGTGATTGGCTGGCGGCATATGGGACAGTTACGTACTCTTGATCCACAGTCTCTACAAGTCTACAACCAAGCAATGCTATTAGTATCATAGCAAAAGGGTTAAGAAAACCAAAGCAGGCAATGTTTAGGGAGCAACTCACCATGTGCCCACAGCCAAAGGCCGAGTCCTTTCCATTAGTCAGGCAAATAGGGCAGGCCTGTATTCAAATTGGAAGATAGAAAAACAATTATTTAGAAAGCTATAAATTACTGACGAGAAATAGCGTTCCAGAAAGAAAGACAAAATTACACAAAAAAATATTGCCAAACCTGGGTTCTTTCATCCGAGACTGGAGAAGAAACATTGGTTGGTTCACGATGTGGTACTGAAAGACTTGAATACAGCACTGGAGGAGGGCGAGGTACTATTTTCTTTGCTCTTCCCATGGAACGTCTTTTCTCCAAAAGCCATTAGTATAAATGAGCAAACACGTAAAACCCAAATGGATGGCATGCAGAACAAAGCGGTCTATGCAATAACAATGCCGGGAAACATAGAAAAATGGAAATCCTTCTATATCTGTTTAAACCAGCCATTTTAATCCTTTCCCGCATTCAAAACTAATCATTGCTGACCAGTTTTAGAACTAGCTTCACTGCTAGAATGCACTTCTTTGTTTTTAAATTCTCAAAGCATTTTCGAATGCTGGCAATGCAGTTCTGATAAAAAATGGAACAGTGAACTAAGAAGTTTACAAAACCTACCCAATGACACCAAACTCAACGGCTGCTTTATACTGGAGAGGAATCTCCATCAGGGCAGTTAAAGCAAAAGCCGTTTCTTTCTCTGAGAGCGTTGCCTTTTTTGACATAATTGCAGTGAAATTAACGAACTGCAGACAATAAGAAAACATGCTCATAACATGAAGTGCTAGTATGCATGTTGGATTAAAGAAGAATATTAAACGGCATCAAACCTTACATTAATACTGTTATCAGAATACCTGAAAATTGTCAAATTCACGTTCTGGGATTTTATCATCAAATCTCTTCATGTCTTCCCAAGGTCCATCACCAACACCAACAAGAATTATTGACAGTGGATATGAACTGGTTAAGAATATCACGAAGTCACATATAGTAATGCATAGTAATCGCTTTTCATAAAGAATAAAAAAGGGTATACATTTCAGTATAAACACCATTTTCAGACATTGTTAAAATCCAATGATTAACAAGCTTTTTCAGAACCACCATAACAATAAACGTGAAAAGGCTGGTACCCTACCCGCTAAATTCAAACAAGTCTAAGCATGTGGTTAAATAATATGCATATATCTTTAAGGCTCAACCTTGCGTCAACAATTGCCTTGATTGTTTGCTCTTCTTGTCGACTCAGTTCTCCATCACTTGACGTTCTTGTGACCTTCACAATAAAAGAGAATATTACTTAAATTATAAATGCATCCAGACATAAAGAAACAAACAAATGCAAGCACGCAGGGAGAGCTTTTAACTCAAACCTGGCCATCTGCAATGATGATCAATACATGATATTGGCCTTTACTTTTTTCAACAATGTCTATGGCAGCCTCAATCATCGGTCCGTACGAAGTTGGCCCTTAAAACAATAACATACATCTGTGAAGATTTATGTGAGTCTTGAAATAAACAAAAGACAAAAATCTTTATAGGTGTAATGTTTAACTATGACTCTCCTTAAGAAAACCAAATTCCAGCTTCAAATAAACAAAGAACAAACCTGAAAGTCGCAAGTTTGGGACAATCTTTTTGTAGCATGCCAATACTTCCTCAAAACCATGGCACGGTGAATGATCACTGTGAAAGCTAAACACCTCTTGATCACGAGTGGTGGCTATGTGAATAGATTAAAAAAAATCAATTCGACAGTTGAACCATAAGGAGCAAGACTGGAAACGACATTGTTAGAATTCAAGTTCCAAGGACGGGACTTACCATCACCAAATCCAAAACAGGGAACCAAGTTGTCTTCATCAAAGGGAGCCATAGTGTTTCCAATAATAGAGATGGCTTTCTCATATGGATTAGGTGTGTCTCCAATGACATGAAGACAACGATTATTGAACGAGACCTTGCCTTTAAAATGAAAATCAACACAGTGGCATCCATGAGAGATGAATCAAGACATAAACCCGTTCAAAGGAACACAAGCAACAGCGTATGCTTTAAATAGCCATGTTATAACCGTTCCATTCCTAAAGTTTCTAAAGGTCGGTTTTTCATCTTTTCACTCCTAGTTCCACTTCATGGAACTCTCGATTCCAAATTCCTGAATAAATGATAAAGTAATACACAATGTTTGTAGTGCAAAATCGTGGGCAATATGATCACTTCACTTGCACAAACCTGTCCATTCATTGCTTTTAGTGAAATCAATTCCAACAATGAGATTTGATGATTCCAGGCCAGCTTCCCTCGGGGCAGTTGTAACCTGTAAAATGGAAAATCATGTTAGTAGATTGCGAGAACTCGACCAAGTAGCCATTGTGATTCCTGCACTGAATGAAGCGACAAATTTCTGTAATTGGAATTTGGAAAGACGTGGTGTTGCCGGTAAATGATTTCCACACTAGCCAGTGTGTAAGGCAGAGTGATAAAAACAGTAATGTATGTAAATAAACAGGAGGCATTGTTGACCAAGATCATGGACATCCATTAATCATTCGCTGTTGCGTTTCGTGAACAGACGACAAAAGCACAAATTGGGACTCCAACCGTTGATTTGATCAATCAGAACTCTCGTGACCCACGTGGATGATGGATCACGAGACCGCATTTTTACTTTCATTTCTTTCTTTTTACAACTGTCCATCCGTGTTTTAAAAATTATTTACTAAAAAAAATACTTAAAATTAATTTTTTATATTTTAATATATTAATATTAAAAATAAATTACTTCTAAAAAATATTTAAAAAAAATTCATTATATTTTTAAACAATAAAAAAAATCCAGCTCAGGAACTCATGATGCAGTTGAGGAGAAGTTATTGCGTGAACCCATTTACCATAAGCTTATTCTTCGAATGTTCCTGACTTTGTTTATCGGGAAATAAATAAAAAGTTAAAGTATCATGTCAAAACTACAAAGCATGTTTAATATTTTTTATTTTTTAAAATATTTTTTATTTAAAAATATATTTAAATAATATTTTTTAATTTTTAAAATTTTATTTTTGATATCAGCATATGAAAATTATTTTAAAATATAAAAAAATTATTTAAAATTAAAAAATTATTTTTTTACAAAATCACTTTAAACAAACTTATTTATACATTTTTTCCCCTTTTCTATAGGAGAATTTTAATACTTTTACTAAGGTGCTCCGTAATAGAAGTATTTGAATTTAAAAATGGAAATAAAACTGTTAAAAAATGAAATAATATTTCAATTTTTGAAAACTTAAAGTTAGAAAAAAGATTATTTTTTTGCTTAAATACATTATCTTTTTTTCCCATGAAAGTAGAAAAAAATTATAAAAAATTACTTTTAAAATTTTTTAAATCTATACTAAATATGAAAAGTGTATTTTAAAGCTTTTTTTATAAATTAATAGTATTTTTTTATTTATATAAAACACTATTTAGCAAGCCATGTAAAAGATTAAATTTTTTATTTATATTTTTATATTTAGTTAGTATTATAATTTTTTTATTATTATGAACATAATATAAATATTTTTTAAGTTAATAATATTATTTTTTCATAATAATTTCAGATTTAAATAAAATAAGATGAATATCATGTATGGAATAAAAAATATGAAGATGATTTTTATATAATGTGGTTTTTAATTTTTTTATAAAAAATAATTGTAATATTTATTTTTTATAAAACAAAATAAATGAACATGTTTTTGTTTTTTTAAATATAAAATATAAAAATATTGTTTTATATTAGCGAAGACCCCTGATCTTTGAAAGGAGTGCGCAAATTGACAAGAAGATCCCTTAAATTAGGCAAATTCACTAAGAGCATCTCCAAAACAATATAAATATTAATAATTTAATATGTATAAACATGGTTTTTTTACCATGTATACTCTAATGAAAAAAACCATTCAAAGAGCAAGTTGTATTGAAAAAAAAAAAGAATTGCTTCACTTTGTCTTAGGGTTTGAAATTATATTTTTTTTTCACATAGTTGTATTTAATTAATTTATTGTTTGATTGATCCCCCTTTATTAGTTTTTTTTATATAAGAAATATGCATGAATAGTATTTTTTAAAATAAAAAAATCATTTTGACTTTTCTTTTATCATTAAAAAAAAGTTAAAAGAACACTTTTTAAAAATTAATTTTTTTGACTCCTTAGATATGCTCTAAGACATCGTTTGTTATTGTGGTTTAATCCTGTATTTAAAAAAATATATATTATTTTAATATATTTTATTATTTTGATATCATACTTAAAAAAATTTAAAAAAATATTTTAATATATTTTTAAATAAAAAACATTTAGAAAAATAATCTCTATAAAATTTACACTTGCAAACATGCCCTGAAACCACAACAACAAACCAAACAAATTGTTATTGAGTTGTTGTAAAGAAACCACTAAAAGAAACATACTTATTCCTTTAATTTGTTAGGAAAAAAATCCTTCTATAGTCTATTCATACAGTTATTCATTCCAAAAGAAAAACATCCCCAGGGCTTTAAACGAAAAGAAATAAAATAATTAACCAAGGAGGATAATACATGCCTGTTCCAGAGAAGAAAAATTATCAGGGATGAAACGATATTTCTGCTTGATAGATTCTTTTTCTCCAATCTGGAACCCTTTGGTTGACTGCTCCTTCCACGGCCATAACATCCTTGCTTAGACTGGTCATCTGAAAACACCCCGCCCATATCGTCTTCTTCGTTCAAGAAAGTGACAGAGATGAGAGAATATCTAGAGCAAAAAAAAACGATAGTTTACGGGAGAGATCGTGGAAGACACGGAGTGGGTTGTCGTTGGGGGCAAAGTAGAAGTGATGCCGTGTGAAAGAGATCAATTAATGAACTTGCCGGTGTTTATTGGCCAGATGCTTGAAGAAGCAAAAAGGTTTCTGAAGAAGAACGATTGCATGGAGAATATATATATATATATATGAAAGGCGCAGCCAAACTGCTATAATCAACCCCTCTGGTTTCTCCACTCCATAACTAACAAACCACGCTGTGTATTTATAGACTTGGTCCAGGATTTTATTTAATTCAAGACTGGGAATTTGTTAGGTGAATTTCGAAACAATAGCATCATTTTAGATAAGAAAAATAAATAAATAAAAATCCTAGGAGTTAACTTGGTGGAGAGTTATACGAGTCAAATTTTATTGAATCAAACTTTAAATATATTTGAAATAAAACTCATCTTATATTAGATTTAAAAATCAACTAATTACCCAATCAAAATCATTAATTCTAGTTTAATAATAATCCTAACGTTATTTAGGGATCTTTAAATCTAGTTTAATAATAATGCTACCAATAGTAACATTTAGAAGTGTTAGGAAATATGGTATTAGTTGCAGTTTAAAATATATACTTTTTTAGAAATATATTAAAATAATATTTTTTATTTTTAAAAAAATTGATATCAAAGTATCAAAACAATATAAAAATTAAAAAAATTAAATATAATTCCACCCGTATTTTTTTTTATACTATTGAAGCTATATAAAAGATGTGATCAGTGCTGATTCCATAAAACGTGCGGGGCATGTATAATATAAATGTCGAACATCAAAAGAAAAGAAACGAGAGTTACACATGTCCGTTCTCGCTCTGGATAGCGTGGGACTGCGAGATGGGATGGCCGATCGCACGTTTTGCGTTTTTTCTTCAGTAGGGGATGGTCGAGACTCTGCAGATATCTGGCCCAGTAGCACGAGAAGCGCTGCTGGTAAGGAACGATACCCTTGAGATTAGAGGTTGACATAAAAAAAAACAATTCCAAAAGTCAATAGCTACCTACGGAGACTTTCGCATTGCGCAGTCACTGCGCTTAGTCTACGTGGTTAGATTGAATCCTTCTATTTCTAATTTGATGAATCATGTCTCTCCATCCTTATCTTCGTTTTCAATTTGGAATCCTCTGCCAGCCCACCTCTCCCCGTTGGAGACGTCGAGTATGTTTGGTATTGCGGTAGCTGTTGTGGTTGTGGTTTGAAAAAAGTTGTTTTAAAAAAAGTGCTTTTAGTTGTGGTTGGTCTGGAAAAATATATGTTTGGTTAAAACTGTGGTTGAAAATGAGGTTGAACAAAAAGCTGTTTAATGCGTTTGGTTAAAAATTGTGGTTCAATTTTATGTTATGGTATAATTACCTAAAAGGACTTCATTCATAATATTAATGAACAGTTACATAAAAGTCACATTACAACCAATAAATTTTTGCAAATAGACCTAAAGATATTAGAACAATAATTTATAATTGTGTCATTAAACTTGCAGCAATCCCATCACGTACGTAATCCATTCGCGAAGGCCTATGGTGTCCTTGGCTTTGTGAATGTGGAGCCACATCAGTTAGAAAATCATCGGGCACAAAATCAGGATGGCGATCGAACTCCATAAATGCCACATCATGCATTGAAGTTCTTCTAATGTAATTATGAATTGCCATGGATGCAACAACAATTCTAACTTGTTCCTTGTAATTAAATGATGGCATATTCTGTAGGATTCGCCATCTTTTTTTCCAAACTCCAAATGTACGTTCTATCACACAACGTAATGAAGAGTGCATACGGTTGAAAATTTCTTCACGAGTTTGTGGTTGTCCTCGCCTCCTAAATTCTTGCAAATGATATCTCTGACCTCTATATGGACCTAAAAATCCATATTCATTAGGATATCCTGAATCAACCAAGTAGTATTTTCCTGGAAAAATATATAATTGTTTTAAATTGAAAATTGCAAAAACAAAATAACAAAATAACATTACTTATCATATATACAGACACACACAAACACGTATTACTACCTTCTGGGGGCTTAGGAAATTTTATGCGTGGATTGTCAATTGCCTCGAGAAAAATTCGTGTATCATGTGCACTACCTTCCCAACCCGCCCAAACAAATGTGAATTGCATGTCAAAGCTACATGCAGCCATAACATTCGGGTGGCTACACCTTTTCGGCCGATAAATGGAATTTGATTTTCAAAAGAAACACATGCACGCACATGTGTACCGTCGATAGCTCCTACACAATTCTAATATACAATAAACCAGCAAAATAACATCAATTTGAGCTGACTAAAAAATTAAATTTCACAAATTCATGAAATACGAACCACCATTAACAAATATGATTAACAACATTACCTTGAAATGTGGCATATACCTCGGATTGTTCATAATTTCCCTCGGTGTGTTTACAAACGCGGGATCTGCAGGTTGAATTAAATCTGTAGCGAGCGAACAAACTGATCTAAGAACTTCATTAAAGTACCTACTAATTGTTTCTCCTGAATGTTGGAATCTCTCCTGAACTTCCCTGTTGGAAGCACCTAAAGCTATTGTATAAAGAAATATTCCAACTTTTTCAAAAACACACATTCTTCTAGATGCCTTTAACCCATATTGGTTTTCAAGTTTAAAGCACAGAGTCTGAAATGTCGTCGCATCCATCCTAAACATGTTTACACAGCGCGTCCAATGTCCACATAGTATTTCTGTCAACCATTGCATTCCAGTGTTGTACGAATCCATACAAGGCTCCTTATATATATAAGTATTATAATATAAAGCTATGGCACCTGCTGTGCATAAAATCAATTTCTGATCATCAAACTCCCTTTCCCAAAACAACTCACCTTCTTCATCTGAATCGTCGTCGTCATTGTCGTCGTCGTCAGTATCAGAACTGTTATTACCACTGCAATCTCCATCGTTTACAGAAGAATTACCATAATTAACGTAATCGGCAACGTTATTCATTACGTCATCATAATCCTCGTCAAAAAGTGTTGAAAACCAGTGCGAATCCATATCTATCATGCCATATAAATTTTTTTGTGAATAATTGAAAATTGTATGACTTGTTACAAAAAAACACAAATGGATAATGCAAACCGAAATAAGTGTTATTGTTCAATTTCTCCACATTTAATGAAATTTTGCTTGGCATTTAAATTTTATAAAGCTATATTTATTTGCAATTCAGTCATTTACCTACTTTGAAAGTGAAATTGAATTTCTTTTCCCAAAATGTCTATTATCTCTAATCAAAATTTCTAATTCCACTTGCTATAAACAACCTAAAAAATAGAATTTCAAGAGATAAAAAAAGTCCAATTCCAGAAACAATGAACAATGAACAATTCACACACAAAATGTTTTTCCTTTTCATTTCCTGCTTCCAATAATTCATTTCTTGTGCTAAATATAATGTCAACTGTACCATACAGCATTGAAAATTTCATTTCCAAAACTGAAAACTGATTTGTGCGTGGAGCAATAATATTATCATTGGTTATATTCCTTAGTCAATAAATAAACAGCATGTTTGCCACCTTCCCCCAATATTCAAACCGGTTACTTATGGAATACTGCTTCAAAAATTTAGACAACACAGTAATAACTATGTAGCAGAATATACAATGACAGAGGTCTAACAAAGCTGATGATTTTCTACCCTTCACTATCCCAATGAACACCATAAACAAACATTTAAAAACCTAAGAAACTAACCTCACTTTTAATGAATGTCATGACATTAACCAATCGGCTGTAACCTAATGAATTAAAATGGAACTCACCTAACACAGATGTATAAATAGCAGCAATCAGCAACACCAGCAATTAAAAACAATCACTCTTGATTGCAGGTACTAACACATTCGGTTTCTAACCAGAAATTGACAATATGCAAGTGAATAACTTCCCATACTTACTGCTATTTATATACAAATACATAAGAATTGATGTAATATTCCAAAAACTGTTACCTAACTTTCAAAAGCTACCATTCAAGAGCAAGTTACCAAACATTCAAATGTGGCATACACCAACTGAAAATTTCAAAATTAGCAACCTCAACCTTCCATTCAAGAGCAACTAACCAAACATTCAAAATATAACAACAAGTAGTAGTCTCGGTTTCATAAATTATTATCACCAACCATTCAACTTCAAATAACCGAAATGAAAAAGAGTACTTTAACAAGCTAAACATAACATTTAAAGTTAAGCATCCACATATTTAAGGTCTATAATTCAGAAATTATCCATGAAATTCCAACCCAACAACACAATTCAGTCATACATATATAGCAAAACATACATGGTAGTGGTGTTCCAAAAACTTAGCTATGGAAATACACCAAAACATGGGCAACTCCTTCTAATTCCAGCAACAATTGCAGCACAGGAAGTCTGCAAAACCAGTGAAAAATATTTGAGACAAATAACTATATTACTTGTCTATAGAATTCAACATAAATGAAAAGACATGAATAGGGTAAAAAGCTAAAAACAGACCTTGTCCATCTAAGTTTGTCTGTGTTGGTCAAACATTATTTTCAGCCATGACATTTTTCTGTCAATAGAACCCATTGCAGCCCACATCTCCCTCTTGCTCCTCGCACAGAAGAATTTAGTTGCAAAGGTATGCAATGCACTACCAAAGGCAACTCCATCAATAGAGTGCAGTTCTTCCATTACATCTGATATGCTACAACCTTTTTTATCTCTACAAGGAGCTGTGATCCCTCTAGGCATGGAGACAGTCTCAACAAGTTTATCCATACGTGCAACTAGTATTGCTCCCATTCCAGTTCCTTTTTTCTTTTTTCGCAATTGAGGTGTAGTCTGATGTGCACCCTTTCTCTTTGAACTGCTGGGGTTGCTGCTACTATTTGCGACATTGCTTCCACCAACCATATTGCTAACATCACGTGTGAAATCAGGGATTGCATCCTCTTCAGAGTCGCCACTTCCTTCTTCCATATTAGTATCCTCATTGGTTGTATTCCTCATTCCAGCAGCCACATTATCTTCATCTGATAAAAGTCCTTGTGAGGGAGCCCAAGCATATTCTCCCGTGGCCACTATGTTAGTAAACATGATATCGTACTTGGCACACAACGAAGGCTCTATGCCGACATGCCTAAACTTCTTAGCTCCTCTCATTTCCTGTGCAATGACAGCTAGATGTAATTAGGAATGATGGTAGATGAATAAATAATACAACATGACAAAAAAAAATATGAGGCTGTTGCAAATCAACAAACTAACCTGAATTTTTGATTGCCACCATTCATCAGTTGCTGAGATGGTCCCAAGTTCAGTAGACCAACCAGCTCCGGTCCGATTATTAATTTTTTCCATACCCTCCAGTCCTTTTTAATCCCATCCCATTTGTTTTTAAGCTGAGATTTTGATAATGAAAGGCCTGTCTGATCTTTGAATGACTGTACGACAAATTTCCAGCCAGCTTTGTCAAAATGTGTGTTTGGTCTCATGCCTCTCTCAATAGCTGTAATGCAAATGTCGCAAAACGTGTGTAACATTGCCTTGCTCCAAGAAGCTTTATCATGTGTGTCAGACCCATCCATTGCTTATGGTTGACAATGCAATGAAAAATTAAACAAACAATTAACCAAATGAACAAGAGATTGAATGCTGATAAGACCATAATATAATAGTAATGTAAACAGGAAATTACATGTGCAGCAAAAGGTCAACTAAAGAATAACAAAAGGTTGAATGTTGACAAGGAATGAAAACATAAATAAAGAAATTATCTATAGCAACTTGGTTGACAATGCAAGAAAGAATTCAAAACACAATTCAATATAGATGAATAAAGCTTTAATGCTGATAAGGGATGAAAAAAATAAACTAAGGAACTAGTTCAAAAAAGATTGCATGATGTGAAGTGTGAACTAAGAAACTTGACAGGGGAAAGAACATAAAAACCTACCCACTGTGGCATAAACCTATAACTGTTTGTCATCAATTAACAGGGGATGTTCTAATTAGCAACCGAAATTATTTGTTTAAGTTATTATGTTTGTAGTTGTTGGCAATCAGCAGCACACAATACTAGTTTAACATAGCAAGCAGGGGATGTTCTATATATATATATATATAACTGTTATTTTAATGTACATTTATTAACTTGTTAGCAATCTGCAGAATGCCATAACTAATACGATTTTAACATAGAAAGCAGGGGATGTTCTACTTTGAGCAATTGAAATTAATTGTGCCCTAATTACGTTTCTTTGGTAACAATCAGCAGCACATAGCAAACACACAAATAACTGCAGATACATGGAGGGAATAAAGATAATGAGAAATTAACAGTAATGGCTGACGAGAGTAAAATACTAGTGAATTAAAAGGGGCATAAATAGGTCAATTTCACTGCAATGAACAAAAAAAACTTAAAATTACTAAGAGGACCAGTGAAGTAAGCACAGTACCCGTTGGAAATTGCAGCTGAGGTGTTTGAATGAAGCACGATGTTGATATCTGTGGTGGGGTTGTTGAAGGCAGGAAGACAGGTTGCTCGTCGTCTTCTTTTTGTGTTGATGCTTTAGAAACGAAGGAAAAATTAGCATATATAACTATCGAGAGTAAACAACAAGTGATTAAACAAAAGGGGATAAACAGATCTTCACTGAAATAAACAACAATTGACTTAAATTTTCTATAAGAACAAACCAGTGAACTAACCCGTTGTAAATTTATGCTCTGGTGCTTGAATCAAGCTCGATCTATATATATGTTTCGGGGTTGTTGCAAAGGGTTGTTGTTGTTCTTCATTTTCTTTTGTTAAAGAGAAATGAATGATAATTGAATGTGCAGAAAGAGACGGAGCCATCAGTTTGTTAATGTTTTGGGTTATGCGCGTGAGAATGGTTTACTGTGGAGTTGTTGTGCGTAATGACAGCTGATGGGAAGGGAAATGAATGCAAATGGAAGAACAAAAAGAAAAGGAGAAGAGCAAATGAGAACCGAACGAGAACAGTGTGTGTTTTGGTAAATTTCAACCACAGGTTGAAACTTGTAAAAGCAGTATTTTACTGCTTCAGAAAAATTGTGGTCCTGCCGCATATCAATGGTGGGACCCATGTCTTTTTAATTTTTCACAATCTGTAACCAAACGCCTATTAAGTGCGTTTTTGAAGAAACGCGAACGCTAACGCGTTGCCAAACGGATTCGTCATGGTGTTTTAATTGAGGCTGAACCATGCACGAAGTTGCTCCAGATACACGACACTCGTTACCTGCTACCTTGTCAGGCCTAATATGCAGCCTTGATTTTGAAAATAATAAAAGAGACGATGAAAATTTGAAGCTGATTAAAATTAGATTCTTGTTTTATGCAATTGGTTGAACTCTAGTTAAAGTTGAAGGTAAAAAAGAATGTTCTCTCTCTTTCCACACCACCCCGCCAAAAGACGATCGTGAAAGATAAATGAGAGGAGGATCGTGAAAGGCCGTCGGCGAACGGGGTCATTTTTCGATTTTGAAAACGTTGTCGACTATGGGCTCCAAATGTGGCTTGATGGTGGTGGTTATGCATGGTGTGGTAGAGGAGAATTTGTAAATGGTTGATTCTCTCTCTTTTAAGCAATGGATGATTCTCAATCGAGGTGAATTTGATGTGAATATGTGTTTGTGCATCCCTGCTGGGGATATATTGCAAGGCGAGATCGAAACCCTCTGTTTTTCATCAATGTGCTTGGAGTTGGGATATATGAGATCTTATTCTTGTGAAATTTGCCTTGGACATTGATATTTTTCCAATAAGAGGGCGAATGATATAGGCATTTAGGAAGAAATACGCAATTACTTCGCTTACACCTCAATAAAATCAAATTTTACTTTACCTCCATAAAAAAAAATAGCAATAAATAAGAAAAATAGGAATTGAAGTGAAAAGATTAAAGTGGGTAAAATTAAAAAAAATACAATTTCATAAATCACTCAAAATACAACAAATACTAATAAAAAAGGGACTAATTGCGAATGAAAAATAAACCCGAAGGGCTGGTTTGAAAATCTTAAAGGTCAAGACAAATATCAAGGGAGAGAGAGCGATGAAAAAAAAACCCTTTCCGTTCACACGCGTTGCCTAGAGGTTCCGAAGACATTGCGCGAACAAGAAGCGGTTTTTTATAGTCAAATGATGGTTTATGTACCGTCCAAACAACGACAGGAGCCACCCAAAGATGTGCTACATATGCACCGATCTTTTTTAATTAATATCTTGTGTTTATTAAAGTACTAGATTGTCTTTTACCAACTTTATTGCAACGAAAAAAAAACACATGAAAAAAAACAAAAAAGCATCAGAGTTGGTTTTGCAAATTTTGTCTTCAATTACACCAAAGTCATTTTATTGTTTTACAAAAGAAAACCACGTCAAAGCCCCTTGTAACCAGCTTGTTTTTATTTTTTAAAAGGATAAATATGTAATTTTATTGTGTTAAAAAGATAGTGAGACCATTCAAATTTTACCTATAACAAAAAATAGTAATAAAAAAATAAAAAATAAACTAAGAAGATTGGAGTGGGTGAAATAAAAAAACATATAATTTCATAAATAATTTAAAATACAGCAAATACTACTAGAAAGAAAAGGGACTCATCGCGAAAGAAAAATAAACTGAAAGACTGATTTGAAAATTCTGAATGTCAACACAAATATCAAGGAGGAGAGAGAGATGATGAGGAAAAAAACAGTCGCTAATGCCAAACTGGACCCTCTTCATTCACAGGCACCGCCTAGGGGATGAGAGGATGTCGCGGCGAATCGAACGTTCTCATGGGAAGCGGTTTTTTATGGTCGAATGGTGGTTTACTTGTCGTCTAAGCAGCGCAAGAGCCACTCATATATTGACATTTACTATATATGTACTGACCTTTTTAAATAATATTTTACATTTATTAAATTACTAGATTATTTTTGACTGACTTTATTTATCATAAAAAAAAACACATGAAAAATGACAAAAAGCCTCTAAGAGTTGGTTTTGCAAATTTTGTCTTCAATCACACTAAAGTCATTTTATTGTTTTGCAAAAAGAAAACTACCCTTGTAACCAACTAGTTTTTATTTTTTAAAAGAATAAACATGTAATTTTACTGTGTTAAAAAAGATAAAAAGACCTTATAATATTTCATTGTATTTTTTTTACTTTGAAAGGCAATTCATTTATTTCTTTCTTAAAGGGTCAAAATGTCATTATAGTGTTGCAATAAGTCTATACCTACGGTGTTTTCATGACAACTAGGAGGTTTTTTTTCTTTTTTTTTTAACTACTACAATTCATATAAATAGTCTAACTTTTATTTCACAATTAAAATTACTTTATAAGTAAAAATCAATGGATCAATGTGTCGTTATATATTTGAATATTTATTTGTATGTGATTAAGTTCGTAATCTATCACCTGAACAAGATTTTTAAATTAATCTACCAGCCACATGATTTGTGCCTGATAAATAACAAGTTTATATTAGAAAATATGTTGATTTTTTTAAAATTGTGTACTTCTTACATTCTAATCACGCAATTCAATTAAAAACACAGGAATGGATTGAAAAAATATAATAATTTGAGCTATTATCTTAAATAAATAAAAAAATCCCCATTGAATTCGATGCAACGTGCATAATTTGGCACGCCCTGTGAAATAATCCAAGCATCTAACTTTCTCTCTGTGATTGAAGTTTGCTTTGTTTATACATAAATTTATATACACATGATTTATGAATTAAAAAGAAATATTGAATACTCAGTTCAAACTAGTGGTTTTTAGTGATATATATACACACATACTTAATTTAAACCCGGCCTGGTAGCCGGTCCAGGTTTAAGGTTTTGACTGGATCATCGGGTCGTCCAGGTCAATTTTGATTTTTTATACACACATACTTAATTTAAACCCGGCCTGGTAGCTGGTCCAGGTTTTAGGTTTTGTCGGATGCCGAGTCGTTCGAGGTCAATTCTGATTTTTTATACGCACATATTTAATTTAAACCCGCCTAGTAGCGGTCCAAGTTTTGGGTCTTAACCGGATCGCCGGATCGTCCAGCCCAATTCTAATTTTTTTAAAAAATCAAAATGATATTATTTTAATAATAATAAAAAACCAATGGGTCGCAATTGAATTTTTTATCATGTTTTATAAAATCACTGAATTTCAAAACTATATTTACACATTCTTCAGTCACATCTGGGTGGATAATTTAACTATGAATTAGCAAGCCAAGACCATGGGGTACATGGTAAAGTGTCTGATCCAATTTCTTAGGATTTGATTTTATGATAGACACCTGAAATTTAAAGCGAGGCATCTTTTGCCCGTTGTTTTCTTTTCATGAAAAAATGATAGAGACGGCCACCCAACGAGTACTTAGCTGACGGAAATGATAATATTTGAAAAATCCGCGTCAACGTGACCTATAATAATAATAATTATTATTATTATAAAAAGATAAAAACACTGCACACACGTGAACTGTGCGATCTCTTGCAGCTTATTGTGGATTCAAGCTCGTGTCATTTTATAGTTGTGATCGGACTTCATATATATTTGATACAAGCAACGTTTTCTTATTTTTCTTGTTATTTTTTGTTATTACTTTATTTTTTTCATTTAATCATTTTATACATTAAATTAATTCAAGATTAAACTCTATAATTTTTCTTTTGATCAGCTTGGTTTTGAGATTCTTACGGTGTAAAAAAATAAATAAATTTAGTGCTGATTGATTCTTAATTGCAGTCAAAATTACTAATTAAAAACAATCTAAATTTTATAAACTTTATATATCAAATTGAAACTTAAATAAAAATTTAACCCCTCTGCTAGCCAGGTTAGGAATCGATTGAGATTGATAATATTTTTCAAATTGTTTTCATGAGATTATCTTGATATTATAACTTAAATTATGAGCTGATAAGCAAACTTGAGTTGTTTTTTTATTATCTGTTTAATTGATTTTTTTATTTTTATTTTTTAATATTAGATTGGCTGAAAATTAGGCTTTGTATTTTTCTTATTTTCTATCTACAGGATATTCTGTTCTCATAACCTGAATCATGTGTTCGACATGTTAATTTGGTTAGACCATAATTGTTTTTTGGGTTTTTTTTTAAATTAAATATTTTTTTTTAGTTTTATTTTTTAATATTTTGTTGTTTGATATATTTTTTAAATATTTTTAGATTAATTAAAAATATAATCAGATATCATTTTATTAAAGTTCTATGAAGTAAGATTGTAGAAATTATTTCACTACATTGACAAACATTTTTTTTTTGCACAAACCATTATAATTAATTTTTAATTTAATTTAATTAATTAATTAACTATGAATATCTGTTTTTGTTGTTATATATTTGAATAAAGCCGACCTATTCACACATTGACCCCGAGTCACAAAATTCAAAAATTTTTTACTTCTAAAAAAACGTGCTAACAAATGCATGAACCTTCCCTTTTAAACTAATTTTTATGGGTCTTAATCACTATGCAATGCGGATTACCAGCCTAGTAATTACTAACAGAAGAACGTAGTTTCTAAATCGTGCATGCATCATACCCGCGATAACAAGAATAACAGAACACAATAATATATTAAAAACCATGCAGACCTGGCTTGTCTCCTCGACCAGTTTAGCATGACTTTTGGGCTCCGAGTATTATTTTCCCTGACAAGCAAAAGCAGCCCGGGCATCCGGCCCACGTTTAAAACGATAAGAAAAATATGCTTCCATCTCTCTCTCTCTCTCTGAATCACGCACCACGGACCTTCGGCTCCCAGTGCGCATGATCAGTAACCGCAGAAATCCCAAACTCATTTCCTTGGAATAATAAATTCAACAAGAGAGATGTCTGAATAAGATATATAAGATGAGCTCGTGAATGCCATCGAGTAATAAGCAGCAAGTTCAATCTATTCAGGTTAAAGATATATATAAAAAAGAAAGATTAAACCTCCCAACAGAATCTCTACACCACTCGCTACTCCCTCAATCAGAGAATAATTTATTATATCATGACTCAGCCACCGGCAACTCCACCGCTGGCCTCACAACAACCACCACAACCTCACCCCGCAGGCGGCAGCGTCCAGGTCCGCTGCGCTGGATGCCGTATGATCTTAACCGTCGGACCAGGAATCACGGAATTCGTCTGTCCTTCCTGTAAGATGCCGCAAATGCTGCCGCCCGAGCTCATGAAAAAGGCGGTGGCTCCACCGCTGCTTAACAATAACAATATGTTGCATAAAATGACGTCGCAGCCGCAGCCGCAAACGCCGGCTTACGGCATCGATCCGAGTAAGATGCAGCTGCCTTGCGCTAACTGCAAGGCTATTTTGAATGTTCCTCATGGTTTGGCTCGGTTTCAGTGTCCTCAGTGTTTTGTCGATCTCGCTGTTGATTTGTCGAAGATTAAACAGCTCTTTCCTCCTCATGCTACACCTCCTCTTCCTCTTCCCCCTCCGTCGCGGACGGTGCTTCCTCTTCCTCCTCTTCCGCGACTAGTTCTTCCTCCTCCCCCCCTCGAAGAAGTCAACGAGGTTTTGCATCAAATGTTCTCTGTTATCTTCTTTGTTTCGAGTATTTGTATAGACGGAGTAAAATCTTGTTTGAATTTTTTAAAATTAGGGTTTTCTGCTGAGTGTTACGTTTAATCAGTAGGAGGAGCTGTAGTGAATAAGGGCAATACCCATGACTACTAGAAATGTATGCGTACTAACAACAGAAAACTTAAAATTTTAACTACTGCATTGTAGCGGGCTATATACTAGAGGGTGGAGAACACTTCTGTTTAGGATTCTTATAACCGTCAAGGGTGACAAGCGAAGTGCTAGGGAACCTAATGGCTTGTTCGGGTCCCCTACTTCTAAATTCTAACAACGAGAATTCTTCATTTCAAGATCTTCCTTACAAGGTTTTTGGTTCACAATGAGGTTGGGAATTAGTGAGAAACGGTAGTTGTTTCTCATTAAGTTTTCTAAAATACTTTAGAACGGGTTATAAAACGTTGCTTTTATGAGGTTCTCTGATGATTATTGTTTGAGGAATCTGACAGATTGATTGCAAATTTGATTTCTGGGTTAATTTATGAAGAAAAGGAAAAAAAGACTGCTTTCAGTTAAGATCATTCCCTGGAAGTAAGCGTGATACTTTGTGAGGATGAAGAAAATGTTGTGAAGTTTTTCATTGAACTTTCGGATGGAATTTAGAGATCACAAATATGTAATAGACTTGAAATATCAGTAACCTAGTTGGACTTGGACATCTAAATAGGAAGACTCAAGTATTACTGTATAACCAGTGGAATCTTAAACAAAATCCATTTGTCTGAGAAAAATCAGGCGCCGATTTATGAAACAGGATCCTAGACCTTGCTTTTGACAATTTCTAGCAATTATAGAAATAACCTCAGACCTACTGATAAATTTGGAAAATTGTAGCTTGGCAAACTTAAAACGACACCCATATTGAACCACCTTCATCTTCATTCCAGCCAATCAAAGCTCAGTTTGCCCCCCCTTCTCTTATCTAAAAAAAATAATTTCCCCACCACATCTTGTCAAATCAAAATTCAATTGATCTCAGATGCATAGCCTAGTACCCTGATGTGGGATGTCTTTTGAAAGCTGGTGTTTTGAAAATATATTTTTTTTCTTGTTCATGTTCCTTTTTGACACTAGAACCTGTCAGGTAGCCATTGAAGTGGAGAGAGAGGAAGATGAAGGTGGCACTGCAGGAGAAACTTTTACAGATTATGTGAGTATTATTTCTAAAAGCTTCCTTCAGAATTTCTGTAAGGAAAGTCTCTGTATTTCTGAACTTTTGGCTTGTGTGTTAGATTTTGGTTACCGAGCTGTAGAATTTAGTTGATGTTTATGCGGTCTTTTATGCAGCGACCTCCAAAACTATCTATTGGACCACCTCATCCCGATCCTATTGTGGAGACGTCTTCCTTGTCTGCAGTGCAGCCACCTGAGCCTACTTATGATCTAAAAATCAAGGATGATTTAGAAAGTACCAAGGCTTTGTCATGCTTGCAGATTGAGACATTAGTCTATGCTTGTCAGGTTGTTTTCTACGATATAACTGATGGTTGATGATTACGAGTGTCACTACTTATTAGGTACTGTTGATTTGATGGCAGAGGCACATGCAACACCTTCCAAATGGTGCCAGGGCTGGATTCTTCATTGGAGATGGAGCTGGTGTGGGTAAAGGTAGAACAATTGCAGGATTGATATGGGAAAACTGGCGCCACGCGAGGAGGAAAGTTTTGTAAGTTGTGGGTTACAATGAGTGCATTGTATGCAGATCTTCATTTTATCCTTATCCTCAGTACTTTTTTTTTTTGTGGCTATTACTGATTTTCAAGTTATTTAGATCTGCGTTTGCAGCTGGGAGGATGTATATTTCAACCCATGTTATATAATGCTTTTCTTCTCCTTAATGCTCTTATGCAGGTGGATTTCTGTTGGTTCAGACTTAAAGTTCGATGCAAGAAGAGACTTGGATGATGTTGGTGCAGCACATATTGAAGGTAAATCCTTAAGCCTTTCCTAGCTTATGAGATGATTTTATGTGATAATAATATTCTGTTTTAGCTATTCAACAGACGGGATTAATGGTTGATGTAACATAACATTTGAAATCAGAATGATTCAAGATTGGGTGTGGAAGTGTTTGCTTTAATGTGTCCAGTTATAGAAATCTGGAAGAAGAGAGTTTAAGGACCCTAGAGGATCTTTGTCTTGCTTTGGTGGTTGAATAAATGTTCTGTTAATTAATTTTTCTGCAATATTTTTATACGGATTAGAGGAGTGATGGTGTAGATGTCAAATGTGAGAATAAAGTATATATTTTTGGGTTTAGTTTTTCTTTTATTATCACTGTTATTTTTGTTGTTGTTTTATTTAGATTTTATCTATGCTGTTGAGTTCTTTGGGCCTTGCCTTGTTCGGATATTTGAGTCATGATTATCACATTATTTGGCATTTTGCATGTATGCATGTGTTTTATGTTATCTGTAAAGGCAGAGTAAAGTGGATACATAAGTTTCTCTTAGTAGTGAATTTACTTTATATTTGGAGTTCTGATTAATTGCCTTCTCTTCAAGTTTTGAGGATAGAAGTCCTCTTTTCATTTTGTCATGATACATGGATCATGGTTTTCTTTCGAGTTTTCTTTCGAGTGTCGGTGTTGACTGCCTTGGATGTTTATTCCATTTTGAGATTAAATGAGATCATTTGATTTTTGGAAAATCTGGTTTGAAATGCTTGGAAAAGAAAAATTTGATACAGGAGACAGAAAAATTATAAATATGAACCAAGTACATTTTTAATGTCGGTGTCCAAGTGACTCATTACCACTTCTTATTTCTCCACGTAGTGCATGCTTTGAACAAGCTGCCCTATTCTAAGCTTGATTCGAAGTCTGTTGGTGTCCGAGAGGGAGTTGTATTTTTGACATACAATAGCCTCATTGCATCTTCTGAGAAAGGCCGGTCTCGTCTGCAACAACTTGTGCAGTGGTGTGGATCAGAATTTGATGGTCTTCTAATATTTGATGAGGTACTATGCTTCTTTTGGAAGTTTATCTTATGTTTGTTGCTTTGACAGTCAGGCTTTATTTGGCTGATTCATTGAGTGTTATGTGTTTCAATACATCCCTAAACATTTCATTTCTAAGGATCAATGGCTTTATTGTAGTGCCATAAAGCAAAAAACTTGATACCTGAAGCTGGAAGTCAACCCACGCGGACAGGTGAAGCAGTTCTTGATATTCAGGTTTGTCCTTCAAACTGATTTCTAGAGCAATATGTTTTCCCTGCCTGCTCTGCACTTCCTTTTTACTAATTGTTTGATATATGCATGTCTATGTTTGCACACTTTGTATTATCATCATCCTTCTCTGTGATGTAATCATGTGGACACTTTTCTGGTCGTATTTAAGATATTCTTATTAAAGTTTAGAGGCTTCTTCCAACAGTTTTCCTTCCATTAAATTGGTGATTGTAACTAGCCATGCAATTTAAGCTATTAAATTTTCTTGCATGTGAAAAGGAGGAATATAAACAGGGAAAGTTCATGGTTATGATACAATTATGGAACATGGTGTGTCATGCAAAGTGTTATCCCAGGAGCTCATGGCTTAAGTTCGTAGTCATAAAGTGTGTATCACTCTTATTTTTAAAAAGACTTTTTTGAGCTTATGAAGATGTAATGGGAACTGTTAAATGGGGATGAAAGGAAGACATTTTTTTTCTCCCCCCTTTTATGTTCTTATGGAAAGGATATCTTCGGGATATTTTTCGCTTACCGAGACTAAATACTTCCTTAGTTGGATCTTACACAGTCCATCCGCACTTGGACCGGTAGATTCACAAGAATTATTTTCTTACAACCTCTCATGGGGGTTTTAAATGCTAGATGATAATGTGGGGCGTAAAGCCACTTAATAATCATGCTAAGCCTTGAAGGGTCATTTTTGTTTTGTTTTGATGATTTCTTTTGTCAGATGGCACACAATAAATTTCTATTTACATCTTTGATGCTTCTATTCTCTCTCGTGTGCATATGCACTCGCAAACAAGCTAATGCATGGGAAATCATGCTGCTAGATGTGCATGGACACACCTGTGGTCACACTTGCTATGCCATATAACACAAACATTCACAAATTTCCTTGATGCTTGTTTTGTCCCCATAATTTTTTAGTAGAGATAATGGGTTAGCTATGCTATTTGCTATTGTAAAGTGGCTTGGGATAATTAAATCAGGTTTCTTTGAGATCTTAACTCTTGATATTCATGATCCCAATATAACAGGCCCGACTTCCTGAAGCACGTGTTGTCTATTGCTCAGCGACTGGTGCATCTGAACCACGAAATATGGGTTATATGGTCAGGCTTGGTCTTTGGGGAGATGGAACATGTTTTGATGTTTTCCAAAAGTTTCTAGGTGTGATTGATCATGCCACATTAACTCTTTTGTTCAGGTTTTGTAAGATGATGTTTGATTTGGAGAATTTTGATCATAAAACAAAATGAATCTAGTTGGAAGCAATTAAATAGTATAGTTGAGTACATAAATGATAAAGGCCTAAATTGGACTTGTACTGAAAGGTATAGCTGTGTCATGCTAACTGTTTTAGGAACAATACTCATAAATCAATAGTAATGTTATTTTTCTTTTGTTGGATAATTGAATCTGCTATCATCGACTTTGTTGAAAAGTTTGTATGCCCGTGTTTTCAAGATCCTCTTCAGAAGGCGTGAGTTAGTTTCTGAACTCTCCCTCCTTCCTCTCTTTCTCTTGCTTTCATTTATGTGCCCGTGCAGACATTTTTCTTTTGAAATTATTTCAACTTGCTATTTCTATATATTTTCACCCCTTCTTGGAGTTTGGCTTATGAGAATAGAAGAGTGATTTATCTAACAATTAAAAATAGTTTTATAATTGAGAAACTGTAACTGACTTGGTGAAGTATCTAAACTTTCTGAGTTCGTAATGCAGGTTGTTTACTCTTTTCACCTTTTTATCTTTTTTAAACGGGGTGGGATCATGTGGCCAAAGAATACACATGTTCTGTTTGGCACTGCTGTGCTTATAGCTAAGCGACCGTTTAGCTGATTATAAGAGAGCAGGGGAACACATGCTCTTCTCATTATCAGCTTTTAAATCTGTTTGCTTTCTTAAAAATAAACTCAAACGCTTCTACTTTTAAAAGTTAGATTTGATTGCTCAATATTATACTTCATTCTTTGTTATTCTGAAACTCTTCCATGTTTGTGTGCAAATGTAAACTTCTGTGAATCTCTGCTAAGGGCTTTCTCTCTGTGACTTGTTTTCACATTGCTTCTCTATCTTGCTAGTAAAATACCATGTTCAACATTAGCAATTATTAAAGCAGTCTTCTAAAAAATAATTTTGCAGGTGCTCTTGAAAAAGGTGGTGTTGGAGCATTGGAACTTGTTGCAATGGACATGAAAGCAAGGTTGCAATGGTTGGAATGCATTGGTAAACTAAATTTGTTTTCAAGATATATCGGTTGATCTGTCATCTTCTTCTGGTTTTCAGGGGAATGTATGTATGTCGTACCCTTAGCTATAAAGGGGCAGAGTTTGAAATTGTTGAAGCACCTTTAGAACCTGAGATGATGGTAAGAAGCAGCAATTGGCTTTCCAGTATGAAACATAGGAATCGATGGTTAATATTGTTGCTGATAGTTTTTTACTTGCTCCTTTTCCTTCTACACCCTTTGCACCATGGAGCTTTCCTTGTTTCTAACCCCTGCAACATGTCCAAATAAAAGCACTGCATATGGTGTTTCATTGCTATTCGAACTGCTAATACACTTCCACCTACAAAAATCAATTCTAGTTGCTAGTTGCATGATTGACAATGCATATCCTTGTTAGCGAGTAGTTAGTATTTCTCCCAGGCTTGCTTTCCATCCAAATGTCTTGTTTTGAGCAAGTTGATATCATTTGCTCACCATGAAATTTGAAATTGGTCTAATGCCCTTAACCAAGCTCCTTTGGATATGCTGTCCTTTCACATTGCACCATTGGATGTTTTAATAGCAGGGCAGTTTGACACTACTTGTTACTTTTTCATTTTTTTTTTTTTATTCTTAAATATGTTGATAGCTTGGACTTTGTCAGCAAATCATTTTAGCACATGTTTTTATGGTCAATTTTATGTTTTCAACAAACCAAGTAGTGAGGAATGTAAAGAAAAGTTCTATTTAGGAAACTATTTTTAGGTCAGTCGATTCCTTTTCTGGGCAGAACAGTCTTAGATTTGCAACTCTGTCAAAGTTTCCTTCTAGGTGCCTGCTCAGATCTGGTCTTAGTTTCTATCAAGCTGATTGTCAGCATGCTCCTTGTGGCCAATAATGCGTTCTATACACCAAACTCTTGTGCTAAGAATGCAGAATGACACTCCCCTTGGGGTTTATTAACAGGGCCTCTTTCCTTCAAGTGCCTGGTCAAATTTTTGGATGAGTTTTCTGCAGTGTTGAGGAAGATATTTTTGTTCGTTAATATCATTTGATTTGAAATAGCTCTCTTAAAAGTGGGTACTTTTAGCAAGTTACTTTCTTATATTGTTGACTTCTCACTTGCGGGGAAGGGTGAGAAGTTTGGACCTTATTGTGGATGTGGTGTTTGAATGTTTCTTTCTGCAGTTCATCCATTCCTCCTTTTGTAGGAAGTTTAGTTCTTCCACTGATTCCTCCTAACTGAATTCAAAATTTGCTAGGTGGGACTAAAACCCCCCTAACAAAGCGTGGTTTTGCCCTGTTTTTATCACTCCTGTAATTTCCCTGAATCTCTTAATTAATTCTTCTTTTTTTTTTCATGAATAATCCCTTGAGTTTTCTCATATTGCGTTCTGAATTGCTTAGGACATGTACAAAAAAGCAGCGGAATTTTGGGCGGAGTTGCGAGTAGAGTTGCTTTCAGCAAGCACCTTTCTTACTAATGACAAACCAAATTCTAGTCAACTGTGGAGAGTATATTGGTCAAGCCATCAGGTTTTCACTAGTGGTTGAAATGTTTTTCATTGATCTTGTTTTTGTAAAGTGCTTATTTTATGTGTTTGACAAGTTAATCTAATTCTTTTTTTCATCCATTCATTTTCTGGCAGCGCTTCTTTAGACACATGTGCATGTCAGCTAAGGTGCCTGCTACTGTAAGAATAGCTAAGCAGGCATTGAAAGAAGAAAAGTGTGTTGTTATTGGCCTGCAGAGTACAGGAGAGGCTCGAACTGAGGAAGCTGTATCAAAATATGTGAGTATGTCTTTTATTCGTTGATGTGGTGTATGCATTTTCCACTTGATTCTTCCTGGTTGTATATTGTTAGTTTCCCATTTGAATGTTATTCATACATTTTCTTGAGCAGGGTTCTGAACTTGACGATTTTATTTCTGGACCTCGAGAATTGCTGCTGAAATTTGTGGAAGAAAATTACCCTCTGCCGGGAAAACCAGAACAAGGTAAGTATGTGGTTGTGCTTTCTTTGCACCTTATACATTACAATTCACATTTATTCTCCTCTTGTTTTATGCAGGAGAGGAAGGCGTAAAGGAACTTCAACGGAAGAGGCACTCAGCAACTCCTGGTGTTTCATTGAATGGGCGAGTTAGGAAAGCTGCAAGATGGAAACCTGAGAGTGATGATGAAATTGATGAAGGATCTGGAAGTAAGTTCTTTGAATACTGACATTAATTGATTTATTGCAGTTAACAATGGACCACGATATTAGTCTCTCTTTTATTATACCATGGGCTTGCAAATTGATGCTCCTTGCTTGCATTCTTGGACATGACTTACTTTCATTTGCTGAAGAAAAGGAAGAAAAAGAGAAGAAATCTGATGTCTGAACTTTTTAATGCTCTCATATGGTTTTATTATGTGTTGTCTTTTCCTGTGAACTTGTGTCCTTGTTGATTGCATCAACTTTTACTTATCCAGCAAACTCACCTGGAAAATTTATTGATGCTGGTATTCCTTTTTATCCCTTTTATGGAAAGATGGGGCTTTACTTCTCAAGTTTGGAGGCATTTTGTCTTTTAGATACTATAATGCAAATTCCAAGATCGCTCATTTTTTTAAAAATTAATTTCTTTATTGCCAATGCAGCTGATTCTGGAGGCAAATCCAATGGATCTGATGATGAGTTTCAGATCTGTGAGATATGCAATTCAGAAGAGGTAGTTTCTGATTTGTTTTGTGGTTTCCTTGTTGATGATGTGTAACATTTATAAAATTTCAACTGCAGGGAAGGAAGAAATTACTCCAATGCTCTTGTTGTGGCCAACTGGTCCATCCCTCATGTTTAGTGCCACCTGTTACAGATTTAGCATCTGAAGATTGGTCATGTCATTCGTGCAAGGAAAAAACAGAAGAATTTCTTCAACAACAGCATGCTTATCATGTTGAACTTACAAAGAGGTAGTTACAAACTGGGAGCTGATTAGTTTTTCCTGTTCCCATGTAATTCTATTCTTTCCATAATTACTTCTCTTCTGGTGTGTTGATGGTCATGTGTCAGTTATACTATATTAATATTTGTTAAAAACATCATTATATAATGTATGAACTTGATATTAGGTATGAAACAGCTTTGGAACGCAAATTGAAAATTTTGGAGATAATTCGATCTTTGGATCTTCCAAACAATCCTTTGGATGATATTATTGATCAGGTAGCGACCACATCCTGACCTCTCCTCGTTTTGTCAAATACTCACATAGACACATACATACATACACATGCATGCATGTATATTTATGTGTGTTCAGGAGGCCCATGCAGTAGAGCTTAACCTTACATGTAATAAATTCTCTTAGAAGAGGAGGAAATGGAAAAAACATATTAACTAAGATTTGTTGCTTGATATGTTATTGTTTATCTTATAACTCTTATGATTTTAGTAGATTTATGCTGTATTATCTGGTTAGTGAAGTAAATTTTTAGATGTCAAATGGCCCGGCAGCTACTGGGCATTGGATAATTTGATTCTTGTTGACAAGCTCATATTTTTGTTCATTATCTGATGGCTTCGAAGATGTGGAATGGCCTTTTATTCTCTTTGAGGTGTGCATGGGTCATCTTCGAGAAGGGGAGGAACTTTTACTACTGATGGACTTAGTGGGTTTTGGGAACGAGAATGGTTGTTTAATTTAGTGGAGATGTGCTACCATGAGTAGAATTTTTGAATTTTTGAAAATGCTCTGTCAAAGCACCTGTTGTTGATGATAATAGTTTCTCAGTTTTTTTGTCCTCTGCCTTGGGGGTACTCAGAATGCTCAGTATTTGAAGAGGTAGAATTTTTGAAAATGCTCTGTCAAAGCACCTGTTGTTGATGATAATAGTTTCTCAGTTTTTTTGTCCTCTACTTTGGGGGTACTCAGAAGCATATCTTCATCTTATATGTTGAGTGACAGGAAGCTCTTTTTTTTAATTTTCTTTTTGTGGTATTCTGTTATGGATACATATTCTGCACGTTGTGATCTTCTTTTCACTTTGGTCTAATAATATATTCTTCCTCTGACAAAAAAGAAACCTGTGTTGACTCTGCATTTTATATTTTGCAGCTTGGAGGCCCTGATAATGTTGCTGAAATGACTGGGAGGAGAGGCATGCTTGTAAGGGCCACCAGTGGAAAAGGCGTAACTTATCTTCCACGAAACTCGTAAATTGCTCTGCATTTCCCCCCTCACTTACTTTTTTTTTTTAATCCATGTAACTGAGGGTTTTTTTTTTCCCTTTAGAAAGGATGTCACCATGGAAATGGTCAATATGCACGAGAAGCAGCTTTTCATGGATGGTAAGAAATTGGTTGCTATCATTTCTGAAGCGGGATCAGCTGGTGTGTCTTTACAGGCAGATAGAAGATCAAAAAATCAGGTGTGCCTGATGTTCTGAAACTTTTTGCCTGCCTGGTATTTCTCTTTGGCAGTCTCTAAAGTGTTTTTTTCTTTTTTTTTGTGCATGGTGTTTTGGCAACATCTTCTCATTTTTGTGTGGTTCTGCTTTGTGGATGCGTTTTTTAAGATGCCCCACATCCAATTAAGTGCCATTTGACATTTCTATGAGCAAAAAATAATTTATTTCTGCGTGAGTCAGCCTATTTAATTTGCACAATTTTTAAGTTGTCCTGTTTCTGATTTAAGTGCCATTTGTCATTTCTACCAACAGAAAAGAAGGGTTCATTTAACTCTAGAACTTCCTTGGAGTGCTGACCGAGCAATTCAACAGTTTGGAAGAACACACCGATCAAATCAAGCTTCTGCTCCTGAGTATAGGTAGGCTGGGCCATGCATGTTTAACTCTCTTTCATCCATTTGCTTTTCTGGCTACATTATGAAATAAGAGTCAGATTAAACACTCAACTTTTGGAAGTAATGTTTTACTTTCTTTAGTTATATATTAAACATAAAATTCCTAAAAGCTTACTTCCCACACTTTTTTATAAGCTGTCGTGTCTGCTATCCATTTGGCTCTTCAAGAAGAATAAAAAAAACTAGAGCATATTGTTCTTAATTTTAGAAATATTAAAATGGTAGTTGGGGAATTGGGGATCTTTGAGTTTGGGCTTAGGTTAGTTTTTGGTTGATGAATAATCCAAGCACATGGAGGGTTGATTTAACTTGGATTTCATCCATCTATGGAATTTATGTTATTGTAACATAATCTTCAAAATCAGGCAGGTGAGTTAGTAATTGCTTATTTGTTCTGCTCACTTTTCCTTACCAACATTTGGAGAATCCTTTGTCTGAGCTACTTAAGTTTGACTTTGGTTTAGTACGTGCATGACTACATGTTGAGCATGAAGCTAGGAGACTTGCAAAGATGGGGAAAAGTTAGAATTTGGGTGAAGGCTTGAGAAAGATTGTTTTTCTAGAGGATTGATGGGTATGAATCAGGATTTCTTTAATTTGAATAGAATTAAGCCACAGTTTCTGAAACCATGGTTATTTGATCTGATCCTGCATTTTTTGTCCATTAAATATGTTTGTTACCAGAATAAATTGATAGAATTGAACAGACCACACTGGCCAATTTCTTTGTTTTTCTGATTTTAAATTATAGAACTGTTCTTGTGAGTTTTGTTTGAAAGTAGTAAAGTTTAACATATTGATGCTGAATGTTTGCAAAGTGTAAAGCTGACACTATAAATTGTTAGACCATAATAACGCTTTTTTTCTCTTTTCTTTTGCAGGCTATTATTTACTAATCTTGGTGGAGAACGCCGCTTTGCATCTATTGTTGCCAAGCGATTAGAATCTCTCGGGGCCTTAACACAGGGAGACCGTAGGTAACTTGGATATTTTTCCTCGGGGGAATAGTGGTTATCAATGATGTCTTTTGCTTTGATTGGATGTCTAAATATGCATAAATGCCTTGCAGGGCTGGGCCTTCTTTGAGTGCTTACAATTATGATAGTGCGCATGGGAAAAAGGCTTTGATGGTGATGTATAGAGGAATTATGGAGCAGGTGTAATCATCTTTTTGTAATAATATTTGAGTATCTCTCTTTGTGGTGGATTTAAAGTTGAAAAATGGGGTGCCAGGTATTGTTGGGAATAACTAAAATTCAGTTTTCAGGATACTCTGCCAGCTGTACCTCCTGGATGTTCCTCTGAAAAGCCAGAGACAGTTCAAGAATTTATAACAAAGGCAAAAGCTGCTCTTGTTTCTGTTGGAATAGTTAGAGACTCTGTTCTTGGTATTTTTTTTCTTGTTAATCACTGTGTCACTACTTTTCTTGAATTGAACTGTCAGAATATACTTTCCTTTTTTTCCCCATTCCTGTCAAGCGTCCCTGGAAAACATTTTTGTTGTATCATCATCATCTCTATTTCATTTTCATTGATGTTCTTATGCCATCCTTTTAGCTGTGTTATCATCTTTAATTGTCATGTTTCGTGACAATTATAACTCGAACTTTCTAAATTTTATATAGGCAATGGGAAAGACTATGGAAAGTTGTCTGGACGTATAATTGATTCAGACATGCATGATGTTGGGCGTTTCCTCAATCGGATTTTAGGACTGCCACCTGAGTTTCAAAATAGGTCTCTGTTTTGCTGGTTGAAAAATGATTGGCTGTTGCACTCAGAAATAAATTTGATCTGCTAGACTGCTTTTCACTGCAGGATGTTTGAGTTGTTCGTCAGAATCTTAGATCTTCTTATTCAGAATGCACGCATTGAAGGGGATCTTGATTCTGGGATTGTTGATATGAAAGCTTACATTATTGAATTACAAGGAACTCCCAAGGTTATACTTTCTTGCTATTCTTTTACTGGCTTTACTCAACGAGTGATGTTGACTTTTATCTTACAGACTGTTCACATTGATCTAATGTCTGGGGCATCAACTGTTCTTTTTACTTTCACTCTGGATCGAGGAATCACATGGGAGGTGCTTTCCTTCTTTCTTCAGTTTTTATTGTGCATGCATGTTTTAACACTGAATGGTGAATGCTCTATTACTTTTTGATAAATAACTGTAAAATTTCCTAATGTTCATTAATGCTAGTCTGCAAGTACCATGCTAGTGGAAAAGCAAGAGGATGGGCTCAGTTCTTCAAATGATGGATTCTATGAATCTAGGAGGGAGTGGTTAGGAAGACGTCACTTTATTTTAGCATTTGAAAGGTATAGCTAGATGTAACTTTATCTATATGTTTTATATTCAAGTATTTGCTTATTAGTTGTGAATTGTAAAGTTTTGATTATGTGAACATTAAAATTCTATGACAAATCACTGGATTCAATTGAAATTTTACTTCTTTAATTAAAGAAAGCATGGAGCCAAAGAGGTCATTGATCATGGTTGTGAATCAAAAGTCCAGTAGTCCTTTGAGGTTTTAGGAAAAGGACATTATCTTTAGGTTGGGTGTTTGGGTGCTTGACACTGTAGCTTAGAGAGGAACTGATATTTGATGAAGTGTTTTCAATTTAGCTACCATATTTCTTCACAATAAGAAAAGAGAGGGAAAAGCAGGGAAATGTAAATGAATCATTTGACTGAAGGCATTAATATAAGGGGTTAAATTTTGCCACAGAATGGTTACCAACTTATCCTGCTTCTATTTCACTATGCTAGGACAAGAATGTTTTACAAACTTCTGCTGCCAAATTTCTCTCTCTCTTTTTGTGGATCATGTCGTGTTAGGTGAAGAAGGTTTTTAAATTTGTGATTTTACAATGCACGAGAAGTGTTTGCTGTGAGCATGGTACCACCATAACACACTTCTACTTCGTCAATACAGAGAGTAGTGGATTGTTTTATTTTTATGCTGCTGCAGATTTGGTTCGATTGAGCTGGCAGTTTGGTATAAGAAACCTGAGATTTGTTTTCCAAGAAACAATCCTGTTTTAGAGTTTATTATACTATTGAGGTTCTATGCTATTTTATTGTTGTCTTATACCATCCTTTCTGTGTCTTTGTTTATTTCATCGTTGCAGCTCTGCTTCTGGAATGTTTAAGATTGTCAGACCTGCTGTTGGGGATTCAGTAAGGTATCAGATATTACCAGGCGTAGTCAAAGCTTATAATGAATCTGTTGTGTTTACTGACTTTTTTTTTTTCCTCCAGGGAAATGCCCCTGGCAGAATTGAAAAACAAATATAGAAAACTGTTGTCGTTAGATAAGGCTCGTAGTGGTTGGGAAGACGAGTATGAAGTTTCATCTAAACAGGTACAAAAGGGTGTTGAATATATGTTCAGATGAGAAATCCTGTTAGTGTCGATAATTTGCAATGTTAGGTATAGCATAACCACTGAGCTAAAATGGTAGATTAACTGATGATGAAAAACTGTTTTGCATCTTATGTTTCAACATTTTCATACTTAAGAACTATTTTAGGACATGAAAAGATGAGATTTGTTCTTTGATGTGTGTTTCTCTTCATCTTTTGTGTTTGAACTGGTAAAGAATTTGATGCAAGCTTCGACCTGCCAACTCGAGTTTCAGCAGCCAGAAATAAGTTGTGTGAATATTCAAATTAGCATATTCCATGCAAAGTTTCCTGTTTGTAATGTGTCCGTACTTAAATGGGGAATCATATACTGGAGTCAACTGATAATACAATGTGGAAATTTTATGATGCTGCAACAAGGTAAGTGACTTGTAGACAATTGGATGGAATATTGTTACTTTGATTGATTAATGACATTGCTACCTTGCTGTTAGTGTCCAGCTGACCCCTTTTAATGTAGAGAAACAGAATCATGCCAAAGTGAAAGGTGCATGTCTTGTATATTCTCCAGCATACTGTGTGACTTCTTCAGTCCCCTTTTTTTGTATTGTACTTGTAAAATTCTATTGATCAATCTGAAATCTAATAATTTTCTTCTTGAATTGACTATTTACTCCATATAGACTTGATGCATAAACTTTTTGTTAATTCTTCAGTTAGCTTGTTGTTCTTATCCATAGCTTACATTAAATTTTTCCTGCAGTGCATGCATGGGCCCAGTTGCAGGCTTGGAAACTTTTGTACAGTTGGCAGAAGAAGACAGGAAGTAAATGTTTTGGGTGGTCTTATTCTTCCTGTTTGGGGAACTATCGAGAAAGCCCTTTCTAAGCAGGTAGCAAAGGGATTTTTAATGATTTTCTAATTTTCATGACCATGATGTTTATTAATTCTATGTTGCTCATTTTTCAATTTTAAGTCCTTTCTGCTATTGACCACATAAGAGCCCAGGGTGTCAGTTTTACTTGTATTGATCCTCTTCAAGTTTTTTTTTGACTTTGTGGCGCTTCATCACTGGAATCAATTTTTTTTACTGCATTCTACTTGTTATGCAGTTGTTATTTTATGCCACAAGTTTCTTTCTATGGACCACCCTTTTGAAACATTTTGCAAGAGGGTCTTAGATTATGTAGGGTCAAAGTAAAAGTGATTCCAATTCCCTGTGTTCGAGTTAGGCATTCTCTTGATGGATCTAGGTGGTTGATCAATAATTTGAAAATGTACTTTTAAGTCTGATTTACTTTTCTGGTGGAGAGATAACCCATGAGAAAATGAGGTGGAAAAATAGGTCACATTCTTAGTCGAGTCCTAGCCTGGTAGGTAGGTTTTCTTCCTTTTTCTGTTTTTATGGATTACTTGAAAAATAGTTGTTGGTTATGATGTGCATCTTTTTAGGTATTAGAAATAAATATGTTAACTCAACTGAACAACTTATTGCATTAGTGACACAAGTTTTAGAATATTAAGCGGAAGGAACCATAAATAAAGCCTTTGAAGTGTGCTGTGATTTCTATGCATGGTCAAGTTCTTTATACTACTGCCTTGTGCTTAAAATTTTTGGCTATCTTTTTAACATAAAATGGAGATTTTATGAGAATTGGACTTTTTATTGATGGGACTTCTGCCAAGTCATTTATTGCTGGGATTCCTTTTTCCTTTTCCCTGACTGTGTGTCAACAAGAAGAAACCAAAGGCTTCAATTTGTTTCCTTTTAGCATTTGCCTGCTAAGACAGTTGTTCAACAGTAATTTCCTTGTTACTTCTAATGGGTTGCTTTTGGAAAGAGTTAAACGTCACTGCAATTAATACTTGCTAGGAATTGTTTTATTTAGGAATCATCTCATGCGATGATCTATCAAGTATGTCTCTGCAATTCATATTTGATGTAACTGCCATTGAGATGAATTGACAGCTCAAGTAATATTCTCTACAGGCTCGTCAAAGCCACAAGCGGCTCCGTGTTGTGCGTATAGAAACTACTACAGATAACAGGCGAATTGTTGGACTCCTTGTCCCGAATGCGGCTGTGGAATCTGTACTTCAAGGTCTCTCTCTCCTTACTGTTTTTCACACATGCACGCAGTCATATCCTGTCTTCATGCACAACTTCTGTTATCGTCCCTTTACTTTTTTCCCAATGCTTTCTAAATTGATTGTGCCACTTGCAACGCTGTTTTTAAACAGAAGGAATTGGTGTGACTTGAGGAATATATCTAGAAAGGATGAAGCTTCGTGCACTTTACCTGCCTCACCTCTTTACATCAACACAAGTGCGCATGTATGCACTGACACATTCAGACACATACATATGTGTGTGTGGGGGGGGCGCACATGTGGTTTGTTAACCTCCCCGCCATTTGGGGAGGTTAACGGTGTAACCAATTTTATTTGGACATATTTTATCCCCAATTTAAGATTATTTTTAAGGATAGACTTGTCCTTTTATAATCTACAATAAAACACCTTTCTTCCATCATCAACCTTCATCTATCTCCTTCTCTCCCGCTTCATCTTCACTTCTAGATTCAAATTATGGGCACTGTTCCCACATGTACTGAGAAGTTTTGGGAATTTGTTGATTTAGATGATTTGGGCATGGCGTCCAAGGAGAAGTACTCAGAATTAACATTTGAAGTTCTTAAAAACATCTAAAAGTCCTTTTTTAGATGCGTGAAGAATAAAGTTCTGGTATAACTTTGAAATAACAATCCAAAATCAAGAACAAGCTACTGGTGTTGGATTTTCTTGTTCATCATTTTTACAAGATGTAAACATTACTTTATGTGCTTGTTGAATGACTATCTGCAATGGTTGAACTAATTAAGGCTCAAGAAAAATGGATTTAGAGAAAAAAGAATGGGAAAATAGAGATTCAAGGAGCAAAGATTAATCATAAGCTGCTTGATTTTTAAGTGATTGGGAGCCGTTTTAAAGACATAGATGCATAACAGTGTGTTTAAGCTGACTATTGTGCCCTTGTTACCTAACTATTGTTTGTCTGGTTTGTAGAATTTACATGGATCCAGTTCTAATGTGATCTCTTGGTTGCAGATTTAGCATGGGTTCAAGATATTGACGATTAAGGTGTGTGGGAAATTTTTTGCAAACTTGCTTTGCGACTTGAGAATGTGATTCAAACCTGCAGATACAACCATGAATCTTATAATGGAGAGATTAGAAAGTCAGTCCCAGCACCATGCAAGGAAATTGTGCAGGCTCATTGTCTTTGATTTTTTTGGCTTTCTTTGTTTTTCAGCTCCATTTTTTTGACATATAATTTTGTGCATCTCTAACAGCTTCGTCGAAGCAGTAAGTTATAGGTTGGCAGGTTGTATTAGTTACAGTTCTACACGAACTAATTTGTATAAATTACCATTTAATTATTATTCTATACCTGATAAAGAAATTCTTCTTTCCCTTTTAATATCGTCCTCCTTCATGCCGCCTTGTAACCTATAATTTTGTAGATTGCCAACAATCGTCACGAGAAGCACTGCCATGATATTTACCTGCCGGATTACCTCTGTTACTCGCTGGGCTGGATATGGATTCCCAGCACCATATCGCACCATATTTTGTTTGAGTAATCTACAAGGATCATTGGTAAGTTGGATGGATATAAATTCTACGAGTGCTGTTAAACTACCGAAATCTGGCAAAGAATCGCTGTCCATCGGAAAACTTGTTGAGGGGCTTTAGTCAAACGAAATGCTTCCGTTGTACTTTAAAGTCCTCGAGACCATATGTGTAATTTAATTAATGAGGTTCGTCGACTGATAACTTTGTGTTCATGAAGTCATTTTTTAACTAAAATATTCAAGTGATGTTCGTGCAGACGTAAAATTCATACCATTTCTGTCTTTTATAATTTGCTTTCCTTTATTCATTTTTTTTATAATTTGCTTTCATTTATTTGTTGTTTTTTCAAAGTTTCAACGTAAAATATTTCACCTGAATTCATTTGTCATTTTTATGGCCATCGATGGGGGAATGAATAGTTAATTAACCAGGCAGCATGTATATGTTATTGGTACCGGCCTGCAGCGGGGTTCTGGCGCCTTGAGAACCTGAAACGATAAATCCATTCTCGGTCCAAGGTTTCGTTGTACAGATAAAAAGCACCGTAAAAATCAGCACAATGCACTCAAAGAAAACATCCAAATTTTATTTATTTATCTCTTAGTATTGGAGAAGCCATTCTTGTCAGCACACAAATGGAGCTTCAACATGATGATCGCTGCAGTAGAGGCCAGGTCGCTGGATGAAACCCTGCTTCTTCAGCATCTTCCTAGCCCTCAAAACAAGCTCCTGATTAGAAATCTCACCATCTGTCTCTGCAAGGATAGTCTGGATAGCATTACTAAAAGCTCCATAAGCTTTAGCAGGATTTCCTCCTGGACTGGCATCAGCGGAAGTTTGGTCAGACTGGCAGCCGCTGATCAAAATCCCACCATCTGGTAGAGCATGCTTGGTTGCTCCAGCATAAACTTCTTGCTTACTGCCCACTTCTGTCTCAAGGGCAGGCTGTGCATACCCTTCATCATGCTCCAGTTTTTGTTTGAGAAATTCCTGGGCCAGATTCCCAACCATTCCGAAGAATCCACCACCTCCACTTTCTCCATCACCGTGTTGGACTTTATCCATGATAATCTTCATGAACTTCTTCACCTTTGGGCTTGCATCTTCTCCAAAGACATTGAAAAGGGTCGGCCTCAGCTTCCCAACATCAATGTCATCCTTACCAGTCTTTTGCTTGAGTATTTCTATGAGAGTTGAGAGGGGCAGAGATCTACTTCTCACATACCCTCGTTCACCATACTCTCCTTCAACTGCTCTATCATCAAAATCTTCCTCCTTGCCATGCCGGTTGCGATGCAATCCGGAAGGGATGTGAACTCCACGAGATTCAAATGCATCTTTCACAGTCTGTTTCAAGAAGCTTTTAAATCTGATGCCAGAGTCCTTCTCCTCCTCATCTTGACGCTTTGTGCTCTCTCCTATTTGCTCTTTAGTCTCATCAATGAGGCCACCACTATGGCATGAATCAGATACAATTGTTATGCGGCAACCTCCTGGAACCTGATCCACCAAATCTCTGAAATCATCATCTGTTCACAAGCATCCAGTTTAAAAGTTAGCATGGAATTCGCTGGAGCGGTATTTATGACTAGCCAATCTAGGAACTGCGCAATCGAGGAAAACAAATAATTCCAGAAAGTCATTTCCATATTTAAACAGGTTATTGAGTTATTGATAAACTAGATTAATAACAACAGAAATACAACAGAACTAGATAGTCGGTGTAGTATTCAGAGTACAAAATGAATGATAAAAACCTATTGGATCTGATGTTTTAATTAATTTCTTGAATAATTCGAGGTCCATGATCCTCACCCATCAGCGAAACAGATTGCTAGTGAATTGATTCTCGTTGAGCAAATGCATGATCATCAAACAGGCTCCGTCCAAGTTATTTCAGAATTAAAAACTGGACTATGTCCTATAGATAATCTAAAATGGGATCCTTGAAATATGATGCAATATCATCATGCAAAGAAACAACCACACAAACATATACTTATCAAAAACCTCTTGATCAAAGTTCCAACAATTTGTTTTTGTAATAACAAAGGCTGTACATCTCTCTTGCTAGAGTAAAGAGAGTGCACAATACAATTATCCCTTCAACAATCCTAATAGCTTTGAACAATAACAGCTCCTCCTCAACAGAATGATAAAATATTGAAAATATAAAGGTCCAAGACAGAGAACCTATCATGATTCGATATTGCTAGTCTCAAGCGCAAAGATCAAGACATTCTACTGACAACAATCAACAAAACCCAAAAATAAACAAGTAAAACTCATGGCATTTTCCTATAAAACCACATACAATAACATGAATCCCTAGAATCAATTTCCCAGAAATCCAACCAAACAAACAATAAAGGTGCTCTTTCTTAATCAAGAATTCCCATCCATAAAAAGATCTAAAACAATTGATCATCATCATCATCCACAAATAAGATCAATCATAAACAGTTTATGATCAAATAGCAGAAAGAAACCAAATTGGCTCACACCAATCAGAACCAAATCCTTAATAAAAAAAGAAGAAGAAGAAGAAATATAAAGACAGTACCAGTGATAAGATTCATATCACAAGGGACAATGCACTCATCATAACCAGTATCATCCTCCTCTCCAGTTTCAGCAGGCAACCTTGTCCCATGTCCACTATAATGGACAAACAAAAAGTCTCCAGGCTTCGAAGAGAGAACCAGATCATTGAGCGCCTTGCGTACGTTTTTCCCAGTTGGCAGTGTGTAAGAATCATCGGTGTCTATCAAGATTGTTATGTTATCTTCATAAAACCCATATCGATCAACAAGACATCTGCACATCCTCTTAACATCATTTATGCAACCTTTAAGTTCAGCTTTTGTTCCTGGGTAGTTGCAGCCTATCAACACTGCTTTCTTTGTCATGGTTTTCTGTTCAGTTGCTACCAAGACTCAATTCTGGGTTTGAATTCTGATATTTGGATTGGAATGGATTGGTTTTCTTTGTGTTTCTGACTTTTGGTGTGAAGAGCAAATAAATGGAAATGTAGTAGTTGTCTTAGAGGTGGAAAGGTTGTTGTTGTCTTTCTTTAACAGTCCAGCACTGCGCCAGCCAAATATATACAAATTTGGAGGAGAGTTCCGAGAACAAAGAATTCTTGCCTCCTCAGAAGACAGAATTATTAAATCCCAACACCAATTTCCTCTATTTCTTTTTTTAATGGGGTCGATGAACAATGATGCACGTGGCTCTTCGCCTCTCTTTCTTTCTTGTCTGAAGGGAAATTAGAATATTCATTGTGTTCTGTTTTTAAAAATATTTTTTATTTTAAAAAATATTAAATTAATAATTTTTTGGTTATTTTATTATAAGTTTAATGTATTAATATTAAAAAAAATAAAAAATATATTATTTTGATATATATATATAATTAAAAAATGTAAAGTTTAAAGATGAAAAGGCTTTTTTTTAAATAAAAATAAGAGGAGAAAAATAAAAAGAGTTTTTAAAAGTGTAGAAATCATTGTTTTTTAAAATATTTTTTATTTAAAAATATATTTAAATAATATATTTAAAAAAAAATGATAGCAAAATATAATTTGAATCTCTAATATATTATGCTTGCAATTTTTTGAATTATTTTATTTTATCTCCAAGTCTATTTCACGCGGACAGACAATAAAAGGCAAGATTCTACAATGCGCCCCCCATATTTGTGATAATATACCGAAGTCAAGTCACTGAACCTTTCCTTTAGGAATCTGAAAGACGGCGACTTTTTGGTGTGATCTTCTGAAGTCTGCGATCTCGTTGTACGATAAAGTTTATTTTGAATATTATATTATAAACAAGTGACATTTTATAATCCATCCATTTTCTTTTTTTTTTATTATTTTTCTTATGAAGGGCCAAAATTACGGCTTTTTTTTGTTCATCTATTCATAAAATAATAAAAAATAAAAAAACTCCTTTCTGTGTAGAATCCTGAGCAAGATCATTAATTTGCAAATAGAAATCCTTCTACATACGTTATCACCTCAAAGAGGTTGACAATGAAGGTTTGGCTTCGAAGCCTGTGATAACAAATCAATGAAGCAACGGGATAGCACATCCCAATCTTGAAATATCGAAGTTAACAATGGAGTCGTTGGAACTTGGAAGGGAGGATTGTTTGAAGTTAACAATGGAGTTTTTGTGCGTTGAGTCCCTTTTTAATGTGCACTTCAGCTGGCTATATCAGCAAATTTATTACACTGAATCTCTGTAAACTAGCAATCTCCGAACTCCTAGTTAGGCATCAGAACTTAAGTAGGGACTGTCTACTGTGGCTTGCAGCAGGAACTGTAATCCAGAATTGCAATTCAGGGTGATAATAATTAATGGACAATAATCTTAGATTCTGATCAGAGAGAGAGAGAGAGAGTTATCTTAGATAAATTAAACTGATCAGACTACTACATGCATCAATATGCGCGACGAACAAAGCGGTATCAGTTTATTAATTAAACGAGATCAGAATCATTAAATATTGTGAAGAAATAAGAACCAAAATAATATGGGAAAACCACATGGCATGGACATCATCTACCTGGAATTGTAACTGCGCCAGGCGCCTGGACTGACATTACACTGTGGCGGATTCTCATAATTATCTGCGTCGTGGTGGATTGACATTTTTGCGAGGTGAGGGATTAACATAATTACAGTTCAATCTGATTTCGCTTTCATTTGGAACTGGGACTGGAATGTTTCCAAGCTTCACCATTGACAGTACTGCAAGCTGGTTAGAGAAAGGTCAGGCTGCTGATTTGTGAATGCTGACACGAATGGCGCGGTTCTTGGATCCGAGTAGAGTTCTTGATCTGTTGGTAGCAATCCCATTTTCTTTCCAAGATTATTATAGGTGTTAAAAAACTATTTTAATTTAATAATTTAAATTATTAAATAAAATTTAAGATATAATTTATATTATTCTCTACCAATAAAAATCTATATAAAAAATTTTTGAAGTATAAAAAATCTTATAAAAAAATCAACATTTAAACAAGAAACAAATTTAATCTATATAAAATTTTTTAAAAATCACATATGAATCATACATACCTTTTTAAAAACTAAAAACATTTAATATTATTAAAAAAATCATCACAAACTAATTAAAATATAAATCCAAAATTTATTTGAAAAAAAAATATCAACTAATGAATTATTTTTTAAAACAAATCAAAAAATAAATAATTAGGTCAAGCCTTACGTGACCCGCTCGGGGTGATACTTCACAGACCTATATATATTTTTAAGTTTAATGGGGGTGGATGACCATGCATTAAAAAAAATAGACATAACGCCTACATCAACAGATGACGTACCGTTTATTTATCCCTAAAATCCAGTTATTATGGTGGCCGAAAAAATAAGAGCCTTTATTTTTTTACCTAAAAACTCATTTGCAATTCATTTTGGCCCAAAACACCTAGGAAATATCATAGAGACCTTGTTAAATCAATCTATGAACACGAAAAACATAAGAAACCACTCTAAAACCTGAAATAAAAATGTTTTACCAAGCTCAAATCTGGTTTTTAGGTGTTTTCAAGGTAAAAAAAAAAAAACATAATTCTAACTCCCCTCGTAATATAAAACCATTTAACATAAAAAAATGGTTGTTTTAATAGTCGAATTCCTACTAGTAGATATTTTTTCTCTCTGAGCTGGATTTCAGCGATCTCCTCTCCTTTTCCAACCAAAACATAACTAAAAAAATAGTAAAATGAAGTTCAATATCCAATTGAATTTTGTAAAATTCAAGGGATCGATTAAAAAAACAAGAGACTCAAATGAATTTTTGACAGAAAATTTTATTTTGTCATCCATATTACTTATTTTTTTCATTTTAGTCCTTTTTTTCTATTCAAACTTCCCTTATATAAAAAAAAAACCCTGCAATTAGGTTCTAATGTAATCTTAAAATAGTCCAATTATGCATAAAATAGTTTGATGGCTAAATTAAAATTTTTAAAAATTACATTATTATAATTTACAGCAAAATATAAGACGGTAAATAATAAAACACCACAATCTCTAGCTTTATGTATATTTTGTATATAATACAATGTAGAATAATATGGCCGACACCATACACAACTCAAACTGAACAAGGAGAAGAGTTAAAAAAAAACACCGCTTCATGTTGCTTTCTAGATCACTTGTCAGCACTCGCAATACTGACAAAAAGCTGTTGAGTATTTACTGTGGCGTTTTCCGCCTTGTTTTGTAGTTGATTCATGACGGAGTTTAACACGCTGTAAAGAAAGAAATACGTGAGGAGCACTCTCTATTCACAAATTTTATGGCTTGCGTACATGTACAAGCAGGCAGGGCCGGAACTGGATGGGGCTGGCAGGGGCCTGCAAGGTAAAAAAAGATTTACAGCCTTCCTCCTTTAATAAATTATATTTTTAACTCTTAAAATAAATAGATAAATAATTTTTTTCCCCTCCAGATTTTTCTTTAATTTCACCCTCCCAGCCTAAATCTTATAGCTCCACCCTGCAAGTAGAGACTCCGATGTCAGGGATTGATGCTGTATTTGAGAGTCAATTAAGGCCTCTTGACACTGACGGCCCAGAAGAAAAGGGTGCACTGGTGAAAAACCCATCTGGGGACCAGGCTTTCCTGCACAAATCAGGCAGGAAATCCCAGCAGTTTTGCTCGCATTGCTGATTTTTTTCTTTTATTATTATTATTTCTTTGAAATGTTTTCCAGTGTCTTAAAGTTGTGCTCCACGCACAGGTACATGGTTTTTATTAAAAAAATAATTAAATGAATTTAAAAAAAAAGAAACCAGTTCAAACCGATCGTTTTCAGTTTGGTTCGGTTTTTTTGACAAAAATCGATTCAAACCGTTTTGGCTCGGTTTTTTTCCGGTTTGGTTTCGGTTCAGTTTTTTTTTCAGGCTTATAAAACCAAACCGGTTGGTTTTTTTAAAATTTTAATCTATTTTTTTTATGGTTTGATTTTTTTAATTATTTTTATTCTAACTTAATCGGTTTTCTAGTTTTTTTTTCTTAATAAGATACACATACAAGTTGTCTAGTCTTTGAGAAATGTTTTTTTTCCTGTGACTTGATAAATCTTGATAGAATTGAGGATTGCAACGTGTCATTTAAGCCACAGCACTTTAATTAGAAGAAAAAAAAAATCTGCTTTTCATTTTATCACAGAAGAAAGGTTCAAATCCGAACTCTTTTTGGAGGTAAAGTGAATATTAACAACAACCGAATCATGTCTCATCGGCAAATATATCTCCCCTTTTAAAGGACCTTCAATACACAAAATGTTATGGCTTGAGGCGGAAAAGAAAAAATACGTACTGAATTGGTTTTAGATTAATGAATACAGTCATTCCAGGGGTCTTGTATTAAAAAAAAAACATAAATTCTGCGTACAGATATAATTTTTTAGAAAAAAAATAGTTTTTGAAGAACATATTATTAATTTTTAGAAATTTCTCATCCATGTTAACAGGTTTGGCGAGTTTATTTTTTTTATTTTTTAAAATTTCTTCATTTGATATGAACTGTTTAAGAATTGAGTTTTATAATTTATTAATTTTAATTGAGTTCATTATCTAGTTTGCGAGTTTGACATATTAATCGAGTTACCTGATTCACGAGTTTAGCGGGTTTATTCATCAAACATTGTATGTTTTTTTATCATTTAATTCTTTTAATTTTTTTTCCTTTGATATGAGCTTTTTTTTGTCCTTTAATTCGTCTGGGTTTAAAAAAAAAAATTGATCTACAGTGAAGCATGAGAGAATATACTGATGTAAAAGCATGTGGCATATTAAAAAAAAAAAAAAACAAATATAATGCTTAAAGGGTTACTAGACCTTTTTTCCTATGCTTAAAGGGGTATTTTGGAAAACATAAAGAGTAATTGAAGTTTTTAGAAAAAGAGTTTAAAAGATGAAATTATTGGGTAAAAAAGGGTGGAATAAAATGAATCGGTATTTCATTTATTGGTACCTTTTCTGATTTTTTCAATTTTCTTGAAATAAAATTTTAGATTTTTTTCGTGCTATTATAAATAGGCTGCTTTTATTAGATTTTGCGAACAGAAAACCTGTGCTAAGTCGGAGGTTTCTTGGGCCATGGCAAATTACTGTGAGGGGATCCAAACATGTAATGGACCAACTGGGAATCCATTTTCCGCCTAAACTTATCATTCAGCTGTATTTGAACTGTCGGATCAGGGCCCAAGAACATGTCTGGGTCAAACTGCAATACTGCATTCCACTTCACTTTCGTTAGATCTAATTGTCCTCTTTTTGCTTGTTTATTTCTTTTTTATTAAGACGAACCCGTGTAATCTTACCCCTGACAGTATAATTTAACAGACGTGAGATGTAGAGAGTCACCAATCATCGACACAGAATTTGTACGAGACCTTTTTCCCAAATGCTGACGACATGGCCCTCTCTCGTCCTTCACTCTTTTTTGTGGAATCTGCACACACGGCAGCGACATCTAGACTACACGCACAAGAAATGCAAAGGTGCCCGGAAATTGCAACGGTGATATTCACACCAAAAACAAGTGCCTGCAGAGATGAGACATGACTCATGAGGACTGGATTGATTGGATTGTAGCTGCGTTTAATGCCCAAAGGCTCTGATAACTTACCGAGGCGCATGGATGAATGACCCAAACGTGATTTTTAAGTATTTCTGTAAATCGACAAATTAAGCTTTGGTCCATCAACAAATGTGTTATAGATAACTTGGGGTTTATCTTGGTTTCGAGTCCTTTTCATCTCGACAATGACTACACGCGACCTCTCTATGCTCTTCACTCACGAAGGAAACATACATGTCATGGCCCGCCTTCATTACGAATTCATCTAACGTAGAACTAATAAGAACAAAGGGAAAAAAAAGCTGAAAAGCATAGGTACAGCTCTAAATCTTATCTGCTCAATCATATGCGCATTCATTGAGTTGTGAGTTGGAAGACAAGGGCAACTTCCTACATAATTCCTCGTCAATATTGCCTGGGAGATGTCCAAATCCGGCCCACCC